>JAKVQX010000164.1:0-28803 GCA_030463015.1 Geotrichum citri-aurantii
AAGTTACACATACAAAAAACATAATAACAAAAGATATACAAAGAAGACATTAATTCAAAAACATTACAAAAAAGTAATAATGCAGTATTTTTTTATTTCCTTTTAGACGTTGCACAAAAGTTAAGAAAAAATGCCACATACACAGAAGACATCAAAAAATGTTTACTTGTTGAATTCATAAAAATAACTTACAAACTACAAAAGATCATAGCAATATCATGTTTATTTACCATTCTGGTGCCCTATAGTAACTATTTACTGCTATCGCATATAAGGCCTGAATTTATTTTATTTAAATAATTTAACACAATTAATCATATAAGTTTATTAATCAAATGACAGATAAAAATCTCATTTATGACGCAATGATTTGAAAAATTTGGTGTGATCTGTTGCAGAAACCACTTTCACGCTTTTAGAACTCGAGTCTCGTATAGACAGTGCTTTGGAATAATATCTTTTTTTTCAAAATTTTTTGTTGAAACACTTTTGAAACTTGAAATAAATTTTAATTGCTGCTATTCAAAGACTTTCAAAACGTTAAGGAAACAGGCGAAGTGGCAGTGCGTATTTCAAGCTCCAGTTTTCGACAACTGTAGACAGACAATCGGTTTTTAGTCCTGATCTATATTTTAACACAATACAATTAAACTGATTTGTTTCAAAAATCTTTCTAAGAAATTTTCTCACTTTTAATTATAACTGACATGGTTGAAAATTGTAAAAAATGTCTTTTTTCCAGTTAACCTAAGGAACCTCGAAAAAAAGATTGATTCTAAAAAATTACTCGGTAACGGGGAATTGAACCCCGGTCCCCCGCGTGCTGTTCTTAACAGAACTTGACAGGCGGAAATTCTAGCCACTAAACTATTACCGATTTTCTTAAAAAATATTTTTGTTTCATATATTGATACAAAGCTTCCAATTATATCACATGACCATCAATTTTAAAAAAAATATTTTATGTTTTTCACAATTTCTAAAAAAAAACAAACAAAAAAAAAAAAACGTTATCTCACCACACCGTCATTCTTTAACTTCCACTTTTAAATTAATACTTTCCTGAACTGCGCAGGTTTATAATTATGGCACCCCCGACCCCGATTCTCTCGCGCGACGAGGTTCCCCATTTCACACCCTACGACAATATTCGATGCCCGCTTAAGCAACTGACGCAATATGAGTGCAGCGTGCGGGGGACTGAAATCATCTGTGTCCCTTTTAAACGACTATTCCGCGCGTGCCTTAGCAACACTCACCCACACCATCAGACACTGATTGAAGTTACAGATAGTGACACAAACTTGCCGCTTCGGAAAGTGAAAGTGCGCGAGCTGGGCGGAAACTTGGGCGCCGACGGTACCTCTTAATAACAAAAAGCGCTGAAAGTAACGACCAGATGGATGTCCCTAACCAGTAAGGGGGAATAAAACGATTGAATCTAAATCACGCGATTAAGCGAAGAACAACCCCTAAGGTGGGCGGAACTGATAGATAATAAAACCACTTTTCGTTTCTTGAAAAGTTTTTTACAGTCTTTTGAATGACCTCAACGCCAAAATTTTTTTGTCAGCTCCAGAGCCGATAGTGTTGGGATTATGAGGACTGACAAGATGCCTGCTAATCAATGAGCAGACACAAAAATGATTAATACTTGTTATAGCTAATATGCACACCTATTTGGCCTTTTGATTTTTTGAATCTACTAGAGACTATGGTTGAAATTGATTTTTCGGAAGCATCTAGGTGCTGGAAATATCGTTTTCTCATAAGGAGACAGAATGGTTTCAGATGCTAAGGTACTGGAACCTATGAGAGTCGATTCGGGAAGTTGGCAAAGATAAAAAAATTCCGCTGCTGATTCTGATGTGTATAAGCTCTCTGTATCGTAAGATCAGTCATACAGGCTCCCATGGTACTGAGTTCATTGAAGGTATTACTATCTACGTTATAGGTAGGGATTTTGACAGAGACGTAGAGAAACTAAGCACTATATTACAAATTTAGCACGAATGGGATTTAAAATAGATCGAAAATCCGTTTTTTTGTTCTTACATAAAAAAATTAACACATAAAAAACATGTCAACAAAAGATATTCAAGAGTTTAAAATTTTTTTGTCTCTACGAAGCTTTCAAAGTAGTGTTCTTAACGCGCACAAGTAGTTTCTACATATGATGACACTGAATTTTTTTTGAATAGCTCCAGGCGTCTAATGAAATCTGAGATACATAAACCCCTGGTAGCCGATATCAGAGATTGACAATCAGTAAAACCTTGTAAAACTGTTTTAATCATGCGAACCATCAGCAAAGAAATTGCGGTATTGAATCTAAGAACTTTCCCTTTTTGGTTTTAAATAGAAACTATGGATCAAGCTCCGGGAGACTCTTCTGAAAATAGCGCACTCTGGGAGCAGAGGACACTTTTTGAAAATATGTTCAACTTTTTCCAGTTGGCCACATTCTCAGTCATGATCTCACTAAGTAATAGACCTCATTTGTAAATGTTTTTCAAACGCGCCCTGACTTGTTAACAGTTGAAGTAATTTGCTCAAGGTTTTTATAAAACCTCAATGGATTTTTGTACATCCACAAACTCAGACGTGAACAAGCGAGTGAGAAATATTTTTCTGAAAACTTTTTCAACCGATCTCTGGCTCAACAAAAAAACAGCGGTCTTAGATAAATCAAGAAAGCTTTCGGTACTGATACTTAACTGTGAGACCACACACTAAAAGAATGTAAAAAAAAATTGGAATTTCGAAAATCAAGCAATTTTTGGGTACTACAGAAAGGCCTGGAGAGGTGTGTGTAGAGGTATCCCATGCCCGGAAATAAATCAGGTTATTATTTCGTGTGTGTGTTTAGTGTTTGGATATACAAGTCCTATTTTATATAGCATTTTGACAGATTAATAAAAAGATGAGCTTCAAAAAATTATAGGATAGTGCAACGCAAAGGTTTAGATGCGATCAAGTTTGCGGCTGTCAAAGCAGCGAGATGATGAACTTCTACCTTGTGTTAATAACATGATAAATCGGAGTAAATGACTGCGATAAGAAGACTCACAAAGCACTTCAAAAGTTAAAGGGTTTTAACAATTTTTTTCAAGGGTTGAATGAAAATTATAATTTGACAAGTCAGGTAATGCCAAGCTAATTTTTTTACTCAAAGAGGGCTGTATAGTTGTAAGAACGCGCCTCTCAATTCACAAAAATCCTTTGTGAAAACTGTATCTAGCAATTCAGTAAGTTAACCGTTTAGCTAAAAAAAATACTACAATGTGCTTATAATTTTTATTTTCTCAAATGACGTTCATTAATGAGCGAAATCAAAATTACAAGTATAGCCAATTAAAAACGCCCCTAAAAGCGTCCTTAGCATACAGCAAAGCAAACTTTCTTGAGAAGAGCCTTCCCAGAGTTCAATTCAGTTGTTTCGTTTTATATCAGAAAAAATTGTCATTTTGTTTGCATTCTAATTTTTGGAACAAGACAATCAATAGAATATATACAACTCATGATATCTGGTTTCTGAGCATAACTGGAAAAAAAAACAACAAAAACCCGTCAAGTTTTTATCAGCAATAACTTCTTTAACATTTTTACACAAATTACTTTAGAAAACAAAAAAACAAAATACACAACTTGAACATCATCCACACACTATTGACATCAACCAGCCTAATGCCCCTATAGTAATTCGTTCTGATTACTAGAAACTTGAGAATTCATCGAGGTAAACATCAACAGCACAGTTTACGCTGACTCAGTCCCGTTCACAGGTCCGCTGCGGTGCCGCAAGTTCTTGTTCATCTCATACTCTTCTTCGCCTTCCTCAATGCGCATTTCCACTGGTCGCACCGATGTCTGTATTGAACTTCTAGTACTTTCGGTATCTCTGTCATCGCTATCATCTAAAGATGATGAGGGATTGCGCAGGTTCTCCAAAATAAACTCTTCTGCTGTAGGCTGATCAAGTATAGCCATATCCGGTTGAGGAATAAATCTTGGGATAAAATATCCTACAACCGCAAAGAGCAGAAGCACACCAGGGAACCCAATACCGCCCACAGATTGATTGATACCAAACTCGCCGGCAAAGCCTGCCAACTCAAGTAAAGCAAACAAATAGAGATATTTCTTGCGAACTTTTAGCAAAGGGTTTAATTTTGACACATAGCGCTCATCGGAAAAAATGAACTTGAGTTTTTCAGAAACACCATTATGGAGAAGACCACCAATTCCCATAATCCAGAAGAGTCCAGCAAGCACTGCTTGTGGGACAAGACCAAGAACAACAAGAAGTGGCCGAGACATGGTACCTAAAATGAGTAGACCTTGAACGGTGTTGCTCAGGCGCTGTTCCACCACTGACTCATAGTACGACTCATATTGAATACCTTCATTCTCCTGCTCTTGTGATGATTCATTGAGTACTAAACTGCTGGTAGTGCTAGAAGTAACTTTTCGTTCGCCAACAACACATAGACTTACAGTGTGTAGAGGCGCTTGAGGAATGAGTCCGTTAGGCGCAGGAATACCTAAAATGCCGGACACACCTGTAGTGATCCCCAGCAATAAAAAGTCCCAATGAAACGACGCGGGTTTCTTTAATGGAAACTCTGAGCCTTGACAGATCAATGATGACACATTGTGGTCAAAAAGAAACAGAATAGTCAGCAAAAGGGCAAAAGGGATTGCCAAAAAAACTTCGCCAACGGGAATATCCCAGAAATGAATGAACCAACCATGTTCACGACCATGGCCAGAAAACGTGGGTGCAAAAGACTTAGTGATTGGCAGTCGCTCAATAGGCGTTCCTGAGAGCCTAGGTCCGAAATGTACAAACCCTGTAAAAAACACGACGCACAGTGGCGTGCCATAATCTGCGACAAACTTGCGAACATGGCTTGAGCTGTACTTCCACTCAGTACCAAAACAGATGCAGAGCACACCAAAAAACATTGTCAGCAAAGCTACCATGCACGAGAAATATCCCATCACCAAACCCTCTTCGACGGTGCTAGCATAGTTAAACTGGTGCGTGCAAATTTGAATACCCTTTTGTATGTAAATGAAGCAGATAAAGAAGCCAAAGATATCGCATGAATAGCGGGTGACATATCGTAAACTGTTGATCCACCCAAAGATAGCAATAATAATGTGAAAAACCATAGACCACAAGCAGATCCAGCACATGAAAGGAAAGTATTTGGTGCCGCGGGGCTCCATAATTTCGTAGACCAAACCGTTGAAGATCGAGATAGGGCCGGTGACGCCGACAATACAGAGCGGTTGTCCAGCGAGTACTCCAAACACAATCCCGCCTAGAGCCGACGAGAGAAGCACCTCGTTGACGCCATAAGAGTTTTTTGTCTTGTCAAACATGTCCTGTGCAAAAGCAATTGCTGGTAGAAGGTTGCAAAAGTACATATAAACAGTTGCGGGCAACACGCGATAGTTGTAACTGTCGGTCCAGTCCGAGATATAATATGGCGCTCGGCCTTTGATGTCTTTATAAATGCCATGAAAAGGGTACCCGAACGCTGACTTAAAAAAGCGTCCTAGTTTGCTTTTTTTTCGTCGACTTGTATCTGGCATTTTATGTTTCCTTGTGTGATATACCAATAGATAGGGATTCTATAATAGACACAGATTTTTTTTTTAGAATAAAGGAAAAGAAAAATAAGAACAAAATTAAGGATTGTTTTAACGAGTGCCGTTGACAAAAAAAAAAAAAAAAAAAAAAAAAAAAAAACTTTCTTGAACGTCTGAACCCGAAACCTTTCAGATTTTCTTTTTTTAACAAATGAAATGATCTAGCCGTGTCACATAGTTGGGTATTTACAATACCGGCTCCATGTATTTTTCATGCCAGGCAGCACCCACCCCCTCAACACCTCAAACCGTCAAGTCAACAGCCTAGTCAAAGCCACAACAAAAACTTGCCATGGCCCCCGGTACTGCCCCTGCATCTAAAAAGGACGACGACGATGCGCCGTCGTTTCTGTCCTCTCAGGTTATTATTTCCACTTTTGCATGCACGTCAACAATCCTCGCAGGGTTCTACTTTTACCGAGAATTCCTAAGACGGATTCCCACGGCGTCGCGCCTACCGGACCGCTTTCTAAAGCGTAGAACGCTACTTGGCTACGTTACATCTGTTGGTGATCCTGACAATTTCCGGTTTTTCCACACACCAGGCGGCTGGCTTGCAGGCTGGGGCTGGCTACGCCCTCTGCCTAAGGTCAATCAGCGCGGGCTCGGGACCCAGACGCTGAGCGTGCGTCTCAACGGTATCGATGCACCAGAGATGGCACACTTTGGCAAGCCTGCACAAGAATACTCCGGCGAGGCACTTGACTGGCTGCGCAAGTATGTCCTTGGCCGGCGCGTTCGCATCCTTCCGCTTGCCAAGGATCAATATCAGCGTGCTGTCTGCGAGGCCAAGATCTGGAAATGGAACGGTCGCAAGAACATCAGTGAAGAGATGTTGCGGAACGGCTGGGCCACTATTTACGAGGCAAAATCTGGCGCCCAGTTTAATGGACACAAAGAAAAGTTTTTGGCTCTAGAGTCCGAAGCTAAAAAAAAGAGAAAGGGTATCTTTCAGAAAGGCACCAAAAATTTTGAGTCACCTAGAGAATACAAGCAAAAGCATGCCAGTTAGTTAACGAACGATTTGCATTAAAATTGGTGTAGTGTATATATTTTATGTAATGAGAAATTAGAATGTTAATGATTAATATTACTAGCATCTTAAATTAACACCCCGGCGCTTTTCTGTTTCTCTAAACTCAAACATTGCCTGAGCGCCGACAAAAAGAGCACACGTTGAAAAAATCACGTAAGTGAGGCCAGCGCTCGTTTTGAACATATCATAAATCATGTCCTTCATTCCGTCGGCGCCAACGCAGAATCCAATCAAGTTGGCAATCATCATCATCCAGATGTTGAGAACGCCGCCGAGAGCACAAACGTGTCGATACCAGTTAAATTGACCGAACTTTTTCTCTGGGAGTACCAAACTAGCTATAATTTCAGGCAATATGAATAAGACTACCAGCCAACCCCACAGAAGTAGACGTAGCTGAATATCGTGCCAAATAGCGACAAAAGAAAAAACGACTAGTGAGTTGATTACTGGCCGCTTAGAACCTCCTAGAGGAATATAAATGTATCTTAAACTCCACTTGTTAAAGCTTCTATGCCATGATCTCCAGAATGACAAAGCGGAATAATTGTTGTTCACACATCTAATCATATTTTCAGGGGGGTCAATACCATCAGTTAAGGCCCAGAGTCTGAATAGTCTCCATGGAATTAGTAGTTTAAGCCAAATGACATTGAGATTGAACAATGCAATCATGCTGATTTGAAATGGAGTATCATTTTCCCATGCTCTGGTTTGTGAAATGGACACAACGTACATGAAATGGAGAATGAATTCCATCGTCATAACACAGAACAGAAATCGCAGCGCATAAATGGTAACCCTTTTGAAAGTTATGGAAGGGAGAGTGTGCCGCGTCTTTAAAACAAGTTAGTGTTTGCTCGAAAAAAAAAAAGGTTGCAGAAATACTCACTTGACGCCAGAAGTCGTTGTATGTCAACACAGGACCCGCTAGGTATAAAGGCGAGTATAGCAAGTAAGTTATGTATTTGATAAATGAATACTCATTAACTTCTAAAGGAATCTCTATCCGTTGCTTCTCAGTCATGTTGTTTTCAAATGGCTTTTTTTTCTGTTGTAAGTCAGCTTGCCAAATTCTTTTAAAGTAGATGATCGTATACTCACGTCTTTGTCGGACGAATTCGCGGCGCTGTCGTCAAGCGACTGAAAATAGTCAAAATTGAAACTAATCATGCGGATCATGGAGAAGTTGAAATTAACATCCCATCTAGGCATCATTCCGCCATACTGGTCCAAAAATTGGAGTGTTGGAAACACAGTTCTAAAGGGGTACCCCTCGTAAAACTCATTAAGAAACAAGAGACCAACACCATACACCCATGATAATATAATTGCAGTCCGGCCAGTGGTGTTTTTCGCAATGTAGTAGTTGATTGAAAGCTGGATCAAAATTTTAAACAAGTTGACTCCATGCAGAACGTAGAGGAACACAAAACTAAAGAACAAATTAAAATTTGACCAGGACACTTTCAGCTGCTTTGCAGCCCTATGGAGCACAAAGTGAACTGCAATAACTGAAACCAGTATTGGCAGATTATTCCTAATGTTGGAGTACTGTGCGTCGGAATTGTCCTAATTCAAGGGTTAGCACGCAGAATTCTAAAATAACTGAAACGACCGTAGTGAATAACATACTACTTTCCGCCCAAGTAACCAGCCGTCGGACAATCTATCAGAGTATTTTCCGTAGTTAATGTTGTCAGCTAAAAAAAAACCAGTTAGTACTTTTAATTCATGGTAGTGTTGCCATGAGGACTTACATCGACTGGCGTCCATGGCGCCCTTGAACATTAAAGGAACACAGACCGCAAAGATGATCCCATAGACACAAAACTCTCCTGTGTTCCACCTCGCTGGCCCAGCTTTAGAGATGACCTGCTGTCTCTTCTTGTCATCGGACGGGGGTTCTAATCTCGAGTCCAGTACCGAAAGTGAGAACAACTTTAAAAAATCAGTAAACCCCATAACTTATCTTGTATGTTTTCAATGGAGCTTGAGAAGAAGGGGGATGATAAAAGCAAAGGAAAAGAAAACACGTCGATTTCATTCAACCACCCAAAAGCGTTGAGGGGGAATTGTCACATGATTGGAATGAAAAGTTTCTTTTTGACCACACAAATTTTTTGTATTTCAACACAAACCTCCATCTTGTGATAACCAACTGGATCAACCACATACATCTACAAAAAGAAAATGACCGACCGCCGTCCTAATCCCCCTGGTTGGGTTCCACCCAAGGCCCCGTACAACCCCTATGACGCTACAGATATTAGACCTCCTGGTGGCTACCCGTCTGAGTTCAACACGCCCGGTAAAGAGCGGTCCTGGACAATTCGTCCCCAGGAGCCCGAGAACTACAGAGTGGTCAAGGACCAGCTCAAGCGATTACAATACACACCAAGACCTTTGAGTGATCTATATCCCGGTCAGTACAAGGTTCTTCGTAGAGTTGAGTCCGGTGCGTTCAATACTGGTGTCAAGTACACATCCTTCATTCTAGGCACTGGCATCGTGCTATTCGGTGTGTTTTTCTATCGCTGGAACGACGGTTATGAAAACGTATTTTCTAGTACTTACAGGTGGCAGCTGAGAATGCGGGATGCGTTGTTTGATAATTTATCGGAGTCGCAGAAGGATGATTTGAAGTCCAAGCAGAGAGGTATGACCAAAAAGTCGGCTAGCAACGAAGAGGCTGCGTTTATTGAGCCGTCGAGAGAGGACTCGCACAGTATGCAGAGACCTCAGAGACTCCACTACATCGAGGCGGAGAGAGTAAAGCAAGAGAGAGAGGAAGCAATTCTGCGGGCTGTGGACATTGCAGAGGCTGAACTCAGGGCCCAAAAGGCAACTGGCGTCGCTGTTTCAGTTGGTTCCGGCAGTACCACTATCAGTGCCACTGACAAAAGCGGGAGCAGTTGGAAGTTTTGGTAGATGCTGCACTAGGTCGTGCAATCAGATACAGTTATTTAATACACTAACCCACCATTGTAAATATGAAAATAATTATCATCTTTTTTTTTTTATTTCTATATAGAAATACTAACATTTTTCGTTATCATTATTATTGATATTTTTTTCTTATTTTCTTGGTAGTTTTTTTAAATTGCACACTTGATCTTATTGATCTGTACTGTCTCGTTCTTCGTTATTGTCGTTGCTTTAAACTTTTACCTGTTTGGACTCTTTCAAACGATGAAAACGAAATAAAATATTACCTAACCCTTTCATAATGGTCAGGAAATCTCGCATTCCGTAAATTTAGTTTTTTTATATTGTTCAAAACATTGTCAAGTATTTTTATTATTTTTCTTATTCCATTTTTTTTTACTAAACTATTATAAAATCTCTACGACCGCCTCTTCGATGATATGCTCACTAGCTAAGTTATAATGCAAGCCTCGGTGTTACTAGTTGGAGTTTTTTTCATCTCTATTATTCTATTCAAGCTAAAAGTTCCGTTTTCAGGTAACTTAACGGTGCTGGAATGGCCAGTGCTAGTCTTTTCACTACTCCTGGTGGTGATAGAAACTATTTTATCCGTAATAACGTCGATTCTACCAGTATTTGTTATTCGCATTTTCAGTATTTTAACGTCTCTGATATTTTCGCTGGTACCCTCCAGTGGGATTAACGTGGTTTTGGCTGATCCAAAACTTGACGACATAGTCAACAATGTCAGCAAAGCGCCTGGCTTTGTCGAGATGTGTCAGTTCTTTGGATATGAAGCCGAAGAACACGTTGTCAAAACAAAAGACGGATATCTTTTGGGTATTCACAGAATTGGAGGGCCCAAGGGGTCAAATTGGCGCATGGATCCTCCTGAAGTGCCACGCCCCGTGATTTATTTGCATCATGGGTTACTCATGAACAGTGAGGTCTGGGTCTCCAATATAGAACCCTCAAAATGCCTTCCATTTCTGTTGGCTGATATGGGCTACGATGTATGGCTTGGAAACAACAGAGGCAACAAATATTCACGAAAGCATGTCAGCCTCCACGCTTCGTCAAACCTGTTTTGGAACTTCTCGATAGACGATTTAGCATTATACGACATTCCAGATACTATCGACTATATCTTATATATTGTTGGGTTGAAAAGCCTTGCTTATATTGGCTTTTCGCAAGGCTCGGCACAGGCTCTTGCCAGCTTGTCGATCAACCCTGAGCTGAACAAGAAAATTAGCATTCTTATAGCCCTTTCACCTGCTATTTCGTCTCCTGGGCTTCGAAACCACATTGTTGATAGTTTAATGCGGGCTTCGCCTTCGCTTATGTACTTGTTTTTCGGCAAAAAAGCGATTCTCATGTCCACTGCATTCTGGCAAAACATCATGTACCCGCCACTCTTTGTTCGCACAATCGACTCTTCACTTTCTTTTCTATTCAACTGGAAGGGTAAGAACATAACCTATGCGCAAAAACTGGCGGCTTATCCGCACCTCTACTCGTACACAAGTGTGAAAAGTGTCGTTCACTGGTTTCAGATAATTCAAAACGGTCGTTTTCACATGTACGACGACGAGTTCGAAAGCACCTTCAACAAAAACAAACGGTTTTACAGGGTTGCTTCGTTTCCGACACAAAATATTATTACCCCTATAGTTTTGCTCTATGGTAAATCAGATTCGCTAGTGGATGTTGAAGTTTTGATTTCGGAACTTCCGAAAGACACGATCCACATTGGTATTGATAATTATGAACATCTGGACATGATTTGGGGAAACCATGTTGACACTGCGGTATTCCCCTACGTTTTTACTGCCTTAAATGAATGCGCCCCCGTTGATAGCAGCACCGAAGTAAACTCAGTGCCTGCTATTAATATTAATGATAACGAAGCAAGCTACGATAATGATACACACGATGAAACCCACTCCGCCAACACTCTTGACACAAATGCTGAGGAAGAATCTATATTTTCTAACAAGGACGACATGAAATCCATCCACGAAGAACAAACACTATCTAATTCTGAGAACAAAGGGTTACTGGAGAAGCCTTCCATCACACATGAAGAGTTAGCACATAGACTATCTAACTCCTTTTCCAGCATTGGCATTAACTTTGGAAGCAGTGCTCCAATTGTCGAGGTCACAACTTCCCATTCTTAACAGTACTTGTAGTATTGAAAGTTTTTTGTCATGATAATAATGTAAAAATAAAAATTTATAATTTCAGTTAGTCATTTTTAAAATTTTCGGTCTTCAAGACATACTCAAGTGGAATTTCGCCCTTTTCGTTACCAGGAGACAAGATGACTCCGTTTGCCGACTTGAAAAATTTGATGCCATTGACCAACGCCTTTTTGTAGTCGATATAAATGTATACATCACTTGATGCTCTCATACCACTAATAACGCCCTTGTCACCTAACCTGCCAGGAGCAAAGTGAATGTGATTTCTATTCATCTTAGACAACGAGTCAGACTTTTGAATCTTTTCCCACGCGCTACGATTGGTGCCATGAATCACATTTTCAGGAAAATCCTCAGGCTTCAACAGCGGCATGAGGTCAACCTCGACAGTTGTCAGTGAATGGCCCTGGTTCGCACGAATGAACCAATCTTCCAGGTTTGACGCGCTTGTGAACTCTGGCTGTTCTGCGCCGAGATCATCTGGTTTGTGAGTAAGAGTGAACCTCTGTTTACTGTTTTCGCGTACTATACGCGCAATATCCTCATTCTTGGTGTTGCGAAACTTGTTGTGTGACTTGAGTGCCTTCATACAGAGGTAGCCGTCGGCTTGCATAGGGAGTTTCTCCTTGACGGCGCCATGACGCAGAATATAGGAAAGTGACTTAGAAAGCTTGACATCGGGGCTGTCAGCAGGGCGCTTAGAGCGTGATGAGACAGATGCTGATGACATTTTTTAAAAAATCTTTTAACAACTCAAGTTTAAGTCAGAGCCTGAACTAACGTTAGATCTATATTTAAAGATGTGGATTGAAGATATTCTTGAAATTTGGAAAGGCTGTTACGTTGGGAAGATTCCAGTTTAAGATATTAAACCTATGTAAACCATGTCTTATTTTCATTTCACGTGACATGAACATTTACAAACACAAGTTTATTTATGTGGAAACATTTTTTTAATGTCCTTACAACATTGATTTTAAATTTTTTTCTGTCTCTATGAGTTTTTCAAAATAGTTTTTCAGCGCATATCAGTGATTTCTGCGTTTTATAGCGCCGAATTCTTCATGAACTGTTCCATTTACTAGGGCAAACCTGAGATAAATTACACTCGGTTTTATTATACATTCAGTTTATTGTTCTTTAAAAACACTCGGTAGGTTGATACTACAGAAGTTAACAACAAGTAAATCCACAACAAGCTTCTTCAATCAATGCAAACCATTAACAAAGAAACTGCAACGAAAAGAAATAAAAAATTTTGAAAAAACTCACTTTTTGTTATAATTTCCACGCCTGCGAGTACAGGCGCGTTTAAAATAGCACTGAATCAAGGTAAACATGATGTTTTTCCAGTACAGAACTATATGCAATTATACACATATCTAAATATGATCTTAGATAGACATTCTTGAAACTTTTTTAAAAAAAGTACTTATGTTAGACTGTGTTTGACAGTATCGAATGAAGACAGATTATATCGGGATATATTCCAACTTGAGTTCATGGGACACAAGCTCAAAATCAGAAATACCACATAACCAACAAGTGAAACAGTTATCATGCTCATGAGAATGAACCCTAGATAGTACAGTGGCTTTCGAACGAAAGAAATTTTTTAGCACGAAAGAAACATTAAACTTATGGTCGTTGGGAACTTTATTAGCGACTGCAGGGCTGAGAAAAACTAAGTCTGGTAAAGATGAGTTGGGACTGAAACTTGGGTTTCTGATTTTTGATTTGTCTAAGTGAGTCCGATACTGTATTATCATTAACAACTTTTAGTCATAAGAAAAAAAACAAAAAAGAAATACCCTATGGAATCAAGACGTAATAAATTTTAGTTGTAAAGTTTCATTTCAACTACTCATGTACAGTAACAAGATTAATGATAACTAGAAACAAAACAAGGACACGCTTCTTAAGATGGACAGCTGCTCCAAAAAAATGAAAAAAAATTTAACTTCTGTAGCATATAAATACTTTTATCGAAACAAAGGTTCAGTACATAAACAAGATTCACATGTTTAAAATTGCTTTTGACGTCACTTTAAAAAAATTCATTAACACAAGTCATATAGTCTAAATCATACAACAAAAAATGTGAATGTCTGAATGCAAACTAGCGTTAAAGACCTAACCCTAATTTCAAGTTTTTTTTAATTTTTTTTAATTTTTTAAATTTTTTTTAACATCGCCGTCATCATCACCGTTGGACTTGGGAAGTTTCAAACAAAACAAAAAAACAAAAAAAATACACACCAAAAAACGCGAAAAGGAATCTGTAACGCGGGTTTACCTGTCACATTTTACATCTCTTCTTCGAAACTGCTTTTTGTGAACCGACTACAACGCCTTATAGCAACCTCAGCACTTGCATTTAGAATTGATAAAAAGGCGGACACGCAATAGCGGTAGCCACAATTTTTTTCTCTGGGCCCTTTTTTTAGAGGTCCCTTTTGAATACGACACGACTCTTTAATACATTCTACCCTTTCCATCATTACCTGCTTCCAGAGTTTTACACTTGAATTACCAGAATGGAACTGAGTGGACAAAAACAACCTCACTCCATGGTTGCAGAAATGACAGCGCTTGCGACAGCTGCTGCGGCCACCAGCAATGGTACTAGCCAGCCCATCGACCCAAGTAATAGGAGGTACATTCCAAGACCACAAACATATGAGCAATTTCAGCTACTCTTAATGGTGAGTAACTTACATAAAACATCAGTTTTTTCTTTTCTAACAAAATACAGAGATGGAAAGCTTTAAAGGGCATGGGTGCTAGAGCCGACACTAATGTCGAGTACAGAGCTATCCTTGATTTGCTTGGGGAGCTGAGTAGAGATCAAAAGATTTACGAGACCCGCCGCGAGGAACTCAAATCAATCGAATCTAAAGGTATGTTTTATCTTTTACTATTTTTACATTATCTACTTAAAAATAGGCCTCCTTTTGTTTTATTCGTTAGCTAACTTGACCTCTAAGCTCCAAATTTGGATACGCTAAAGACGCAGATCGAATCATTCCAGCTTCTTTCACGGGGTTTAGACATCCCTGATCAACTGCAACTTAAGCTCTTCGAGTCAATAAAAGCGATATCTATGAAGGAAACAAAATCCTCGTTTGAGCAGACGCCAATTAACTATGAGGATTTCAAAGAACGCGAAGTACGGGCAAAAATCCCGCCAATAGGTGGATTACAAAAATCGCAGTCAGTTACAGGTGTTTGCGAGCAGATCATTTCAAACCGAATATCAGCAAGAATGGCCGAACTGGATCGCCTCCCAGCTAACTTAGGGACACTCGACGCACACGACGTGGGGCTTGATCCGGCTTACAAAATACCAACAAACGAAGACGAGTTTAAAATGAAGGCGGTATTAGAGCTAAAGGCCTTAACACTATTGACGAAGCAAAAAATGTTAAGACAACATGTAATTTTTAACATGGCTGGCTCATCCGATTCTTTGGCAGAAAGTATGAATTTGCGATTTTCTAACAGACGAATTCGCTTACACAACCCGCACGAGTATACGTTAACTGAACAACTACAAACTCAACAAAAGACACAGGTCGAAACTGAGGCCCGTAAAAATCATTTGGAATATGTGAACGGTATTGCCGACCATGCTGGCCAGGTTTTGTTGGGAAATCGAGCTAGACGCGACAGATACCTTGGCTTTGGCAAATCTATTCTTAATGCTCATGCAAGTATCGAAAAAGACGAACAGAAGCGAGCGGAGCGGACGGCCAAACAGCGTCTTCAGGCCTTGCGTGCCAACGATGAGGAGGCATACATTAAATTGCTTGATCAAACTAAGGATACAAGAATTACTCATTTGCTGCGTCAGACAAATTCGTTTCTGGACTCCCTTGCTCAGGCTGTGAGAGTTCAGCAGGCCGATGTCAGTCTTCCTGAAAATGAGGTAACTGAAGAAATTGATAAGGAGAAAATCGATTATTACCAAGTTGCCCACAAGGTTAAAGAAGAGGTCAAGGCACAACCTTCTATTCTGGTTGGTGGTAATCTTAAAGAATACCAGCTTAAAGGTTTGCAGTGGATGGTCTCGCTTTACAACAACAAACTTAACGGTATTTTGGCTGACGAAATGGGTCTCGGTAAAACCATTCAGTCAATTTCACTTATCACTTACCTGATTGAAGTTAAGCGTCAGCCAGGCCCTTATCTGGTAATTGTACCACTTTCAACGATGACCAACTGGAACCTCGAATTTGAAAAATGGGCTCCGGCTGTGAAGAAGATAGTGTATAAAGGCCCACCGAACGTGAGAAAAGCGCAACAAAATCAGATCAAATCAGGAGATTTTCAGGTACTGCTCACAACATTTGAATACATCATTAAAGATAGACCTATCTTGGGCAAGATTAAGTGGATTCATATGATTATTGACGAAGGCCATCGTATGAAAAACACACAGTCAAAACTTTCTTATACACTTACTACCTATTACACATCGCAGTACCGACTGATTCTGACAGGAACACCGTTACAAAACAACCTACCCGAGCTTTGGGCGCTGCTGAATTTTGTCTTACCCAAGATTTTTAACTCTGTTAAGACATTTGATGAATGGTTCAACACTCCATTTGCTAATACCGGTGGCCAAGACAAAATCGAGCTGACTGAGGAAGAAAGTCTTCTTATCATTCGTCGTCTGCATAAAGTTTTGCGTCCTTTCCTGCTGAGACGTTTGAAAAAGGACGTCGAAAAGGATCTGCCCGATAAGGTTGAGAAAGTTATTAAATGCAAAATGTCTGCACTACAGTCTAAGCTTTACCAGCAAATGCTCAAACATAGTGTTCTTTTTGTTGGTGACTCTACCAAGTCTGGTGTGCGTGGCCTCAATAACAGAATTATGCAATTGCGTAAAATTTGCAACCATCCATTTGTATTTGAGGAGGTGGAGTCTTTAATCAACCCTACTAAAATGACGGACGACATTCTGTGGCGTGTAGCTGGAAAGTTTGAACTGCTTGACCGGGTACTACCTAAATTCAAGAAAACTGGGCACCGAGTGCTTATGTTTTTCCAAATGACTCAAATCATGGATATCATGGAGGATTTCTTGCGGTTTCGTGGACTGCAGTATCTTCGTCTTGATGGTGGAACAAAAGCTGATGACAGATCTCATTTGCTGAAATTGTTTAATGCACCTGACTCTCCATATTTTGCGTTCTTGCTAAGTACGCGTGCTGGCGGTCTTGGTCTCAATTTGCAAACAGCCGACACTGTTATCATTTACGACACTGATTGGAATCCGCACCAGGATCTTCAAGCTCAGGACCGTGCACATAGAATTGGTCAAACCAAAGAAGTGCGAATTTTGCGCTTGATTACTGAAGACTCTGTGGAAGAAGCAATTCTGAGTCGAGCACATGCTAAACTGGAAATTGACGGAAAAGTTATTCAGGCTGGTAAGTTCGACAACAAGTCTACAGCGGAAGAACAAGAAGCGTTTTTGCGATCACTGCTTGAGGCTGAGGAAGCCAAACGCAATCAAGTTGAGGAAGACGACAAGATGGACGACGATGAACTCAACGAGATATTGGCACGCAGCGAGGGTGAAACAGAGATTTTCCACCAGATGGATGTAGAGCGTGCCAAAAACAGTCCTTACGGCAAAGATAAAAAGAGTGGTAAGGACCGGCTGATGGCTGAGTGGGAGCTTCCAGTTGAATACATGCAGAATACTCAGGAAGAACTTGAACCAGTTCAGGAGGAGGTATTGGGCAGAGGTGCTCGTGATAGGAAGAAAGTCTTCTACGACGATGGGCTCACTGAGCTGCAATGGTTGGAGGCTGTCGATAAGGATGCCGAGACACTTGAAGAAGCGATATCTAAGAAGCGTGAAAAATTGGAAAAAAGTCGTTCGACCAAAGACCAAGATGATGTAATTGACGAAGAACCAGTTCAAGAGGAAAAAGCTGAGATTGGAGAAAAGCGCAAGCGCAAGAACACAGCGTCTGTGGCTCCCGATAGTGAGCCAAAAATCGTCAGGCTCAAAAACACCAGTGCAGAGCCTGACCAAATCCCTCCTACTAAACGTGCTGCCTCAACAAAAGAAGTGAAGGCCATTCACCTTACTCAAAAGCAGCAGCTCAAGATGATGATTTCTGATCTGCTTGACAGACTCAACAACAGCACAGACACAAATGGTCGCAACCGCGCAGATCTTTTCATATCGCTACCAGAGCGTCGTCTTTATCCTGATTACTATCAATTGATTAAAAAACCTGTAGCTCTTGACACAATCCGGCGCAAACTTGACAAAGGAGTATACAGGTCTTTTGATACCGCCCTGAGAGATGCACTGCAGTTGTGCGATAACGCATTCACGTACAATCAAGTCGGTTCACAGGTCTATGAAGATGCTGAGGCTTTGAAGGTGATTGTCGAAGACTGGTATAACAGTGTTTCTGCTGTTACTCCTTCAATAAATGTTACTAGTGCCACCCCTGCCAATGCTGATTCAACCACTAATAACGTCAAGCAAGAAAGCAGCACTGGTAATGGCAAGAAGACAGAGAAGAAGGTACCCCGACTTAAGATTGTGCTGAAACAGTCATAAACAAATCAACAATAATGCTTCTCGACATTCAGACATATATAAATGCACCAAAAGTAAAAGTTAATCACTTCTTTTTGTTTCAATTTTTTTTTTCAATTTTTTTAAATTTTTGTCTAAAACTTTTTACGTGCTTGACAGCAGATTATTACTTGTAATCTAAGCTTGTGCCTTGGGAGTTTTTAATTTTTTTTTCAATTTTTTTTTTAATTTTTAGTCAACCCAAAAACCCCCAAACCACATTAGAGAGAAAAGCTAACCTGAAATCATCAAAAAAAAAAATTGTTTTTTTTATTTATTTATTTCTTTCTTAGGCTAGGCTATTAATCACTACGGAACATTTTTCATTACGATTTGCACACTTTAAAAAAACAAGTTTGATTTTGAAGTAATGTCGAATCACACGCTTTCGAGATACCACGAGCAGCAGTTGCTGGACCTGTTTATTAAAACATTTGAGACAGACCCTTCAGTTCTGAACCCAATCATTCAGAACGTAAAAGCCGCGCTGTATGACAGGGACTACCCGACGGCGTTTGGCACTCTCCAAAATCTTGAGGCCTACGTCGCGCGATGGACGCCGTCTCGCGCGCTGGCATATGCACATCTCTTTTCTACTCTTGTCGAGTCAGCTCTGTACGCGCCCAGTCACAACAACAGTGCTGACGACAAGACGAAGCACATTCTGTCGATTGGTGGCGGTGCCGGCGCTGAAATCGTCGGCTTTGGAGCGCTTGCGCTACTCAACCAACATGCCAACAAGGACCGCAAACTGCACGTCACGGCCGTTGACGTTGCGGAATGGGACCCAGTCGTGGCTAAAATCTCTAACTACATGAACCAGAACTGGACCGGTAACAACAATAACAATAACCTCAGCATTGATGAACAACTAGCGAATCTCTCACTAATAGACACTGACGAGATTAAGGTCGATTTCATCAACCACGATATTCTCACATTACCGCGGGACCGACTTGACTTAACCAAGCTTGATCTGATAACTTCAATGTTCACTACAAATGAACTATTTACAGCCTCGCGGACTGGCACCATAGAGTTTTTAAAGTCGTTAGTAGAATGTCGTAAAGGCACATTGCTGCTGTTCGTTGAGAGCGCCGGGTCTTATTCTGAAGTCACTGTCGGTACCAAGAAGTTTCCAGTGCATTTTCTAATCCATCACGTGCTATCACAAAACAACAGTTGGGAGTTACTTTCGTCTACGGACTCCCAATGGTACCGCTTACCTGCGGACGTGTCATATCCAATGCAGTTGGAAAACATGCGGTACTTCTACAGACTTTACCGAAGAACTTAAAAAAATAGAAATAAAATCATTTGAAAAACTTATTTTTAAAAGACATGAGAAATTTACATTAAATTCACGGTGAAATTTAGACAAGTTCAGTGATAAATAAAATAAATTCAAGAGTCATAAAGAGAAGAGGATCATTAAAAAACAAAATTAAATTTTAACAAAAAAGAGATTCTATTTGAAAAATAGAGAAGTGATTTACTCCTCGTCCTCCTCAGCCTCATCATCAGAAAGAGAGAGGTTGAAGAATCTGAGCTCGTAGACGTTGCGGGAAGAAGCAACGACACGGATCCAGTCTCTGAGAGAGTTCTTCTTGAGGAACTTCTTGGTCAGGTACTTGGCGTACTTGCCAGAGAACTTGGTAAGAGCAACGATAGTGATCTTGTCACCGTCACGGGAGACAGAGACAAGGTCACCGAGAGAGCCGGTGCGGCCCTCAACCTTGATGTGCTCGACGAGGAACTTCTCGAGAGCAGCAACATCAACAATCTCGTTCTCGGAGTTGGCAACAACGTTGATGACAAACTTCTTAGCAACCTTTTGCTGCTTCTTGGAGGACTTCTATAAGGAGGGGAAAAAAAAATACTACGTTAGCAACTGCCTACTGCTAGACTAACAGAACAAATGTTCAAGAGCAGCAAAGCGTGCTGTCGGACGACTTAACATACAACAGGGGCCATTTTTAAAGATATTGATTGATGTCGACTGGAACCGGTGATAGTTGTGGATAGGTAAAAGAAAAAGGGCTCTTTTTTATTTCTGTTTTATTTAGTTACTTTGAAAGTGAAAAAAAATGAGAAGATTCAGACTGAAAAATGTTCCTTGTGTATATTTGAGACTTGACTGTTTTCTTCCAAAAAGAATTTTGCGTACGGCTAAACACTTTAGGGTAAATAGGGCTATTATGGGTAAGGGCGCATGCGGCTGAATTTATATTGGTACTAACCGCTTTTTGTAAATGTTGATTGTAAATTTCTTTAAAAATTATTTTGATTTGATTTTCTACTCTTTGATGTTAAATCTTAAGTTTTAAAGCTCTTATCAACATTAGCAAAAGTACTAACCTAACCTAACCCCAATAGTGGGTAAATGCTGATATTGTAAACTGCTTCTCTTTTGACAGCACGGACTTTTTCCACCAAAAAATAGCGCTCCTGGCATTAAGGAAACCCAACATTTACCTCCCTTTTTATTTTTTATTTTTGTATTTATGATTAATCTATCTACTCTCTATTAGATTGAATCACGAATAATTTGAGCACCAAGCTCCCAATTACTGTTTTACTAAAGTATCTACACACTCGTCTTGTTTTGGAGCATTTTGCGTACAGTTAAAAACTACATTTCCGATTAGACAAGCGTACCAAAGAATCGGACACACACAAACTTTTTAAGCTTTGCGCTCACGGCAGGTCCAATATGCTCTAGATCCTCTTTAAAACACATTAATTTTATACCCCCCTTTGCTGATTCTAGTTTCCTGACATCACACCTTCACGATAACTCAACCAGAACACCAATTTTTATTCCAGCATGTCTGACAATAAAACACTCACAGCTCCCGATGACGATGACGATGAGTTGTTGGAATTTAACATGGGAGACTACATACCTCCACCTTCAAATACTACAACCACGACGCAGGTGAAAGCTCCAACCTCTGAACCGTCTATATCTAATCGGATTGCCAATGAAGATGAGGAAACAATTGTTAGTAGAGAGGCTACAGACTTAAAGTCTTTAGCGAAAATAAATGAGCCGGAGATCAGCAGAACCAGTGTCAATGATACACCTGCCCAGAAATCGTTGCAACCTGAGCAGCAAAAAGTAGCTCAAAATTTGCAAAACTCCTCACCACGACAAGAACATCTCGCAAGATTAAAAAAAAAGGAAGACGAGTCCAAAAAATCTCATCAATCCAAAAACAGCATACTTGGGTTTGGCCTTAAAAGCTCCTCGTCTAAAGAATCAAATAAACCAGAAAAGATACATCTAAGAGGCCTTTCCGTTGCCTCCTACTCGATGGATGATTCTGCAGTTGATATGGAATTGAAAACAGTTCAGGAGGAGCCTCCTGCTTATGTTAGTGACGAAGAAGATTGGCAAAAAATGCCCACTGTTGCTAGTTACGAAGTTTACGACCGCAAAGGCGAAAAAATTGTCGCAAAAGCCGCAGATCTTCAGGCCGAGCTCGACGCCTCTCATGAAGATGAACAGCTGTCTGGATCAAAATACGGATACACTAGAGTTACTTTTGATGACGACGCAAAAAGTATTAATTCAATGGATGAAAGCACGGACTTTCTGTTTGACGATGACGAATTTAACCGGACGCCACTGGCGCAACTGAAAGCTACTAAGAATATGCTAACAGAAGGCCAACGAATTGCCTACGTTGGCTTGTGTAAGCTTGCTATCATTGAGTTAGCAACTGATCTTGCCCAGATACACGGTTCCCGCAGAATTGCCAAACAACTTAGCAATGCCCAGAAGGAACTTGGAAAATGGTCCCTTTCTGTCATGAGCCGGCTGTATTCGCATATGGATATTTCTCCAGAAGGTATGCATGTTTTGACAAATAAAACTTTTTTTCTTTCTAATCTAACTATCACATGCTTCCAGAACAAAAAATGATTGAGCAATTGTCAGCACATGGTGTTATCCCCAGTGACTTATCTCCATCACTAATGAAATTTGCTAAAGTCAAGAATCCTCTAGCTCACTCAGATGCCGTATCCACGGTTACCAACGAATCGACACTATCGCTACAGCCCAGTTCTAAGCGAAACTCACACGAATCGCTTCATGTAGAAAATCCAGAAAACTTTCAAAACCAAGAAACCGTTGATATAGACATTCGGTGGACACTACTCTGCGATTTATTTTTGGTTCTCATTTCAGATTCAGTTTATGATGCGAGATCACGAACACTTCTAGAGTGCTTTGGTACCTGTCTGGACGTCACTAAGTTGGAAATCATCAAGTTTGAGGAAAAAGTAACAGATGCATTAGAGATAGAAGAGGCTTCTGAACAAACTTGGAAAGAAACTGACATCATGGAGGCTCGTCGAAAAAAGGCTCTGCGGAAAAAGTACATGTACGTTGGTATGGCAACAATTGGCGGTGGTCTGGTTCTCGGTTTGTCAGCTGGACTGCTAGCCCCTGTTATTGGCGCCGGTCTTGCGGCCGGATTTACGACCATTGGAATTACTGGTACCTCTAGTTTTTTGGCGGGCGCAGGAGGTGCAGCCATTGTCACAACAGCAGGCACCGCCATGGGTGCGAAAATCGGTTCTTCTGGTATGGCGAACCGTATGGACCACGTGAAGACATTTGAGTTTCGTCCACTTCACAACCACAAACGCGTCAATCTTATCATCACTGTCTCTGGCTGGATGCTGGGTAAGGAAGATGATGTTAGACTGCCGTTTTCAACTGTTGATCCAATTATGGGTGATCTATACTCTCTGTTTTGGGAACCTGAAATGCTGCGCTCCATGGGTCAGACAATCAACATTCTGGCCACTGAAGTGCTGACACAGAGTATTCAGCAGGTGCTAGGTGCTACTATTCTTATGGCGTTGATGTCTTCTATCCAGTTGCCAATGGCACTTTCTAAGTTGAGTTACCTACTAGATAATCCTTGGAATGTATCCCTGGATAGAGCCTGGGCTTCGGGCCTTATTTTAGCCGATACACTGATAAAGAGAAACTTGGGTGTTAGACCTATCACACTTGTGGGTTTCTCTCTTGGTGCAAGAGTCATTTACTCATGTTTGGTCGAGTTGGCAAAAAAGAATGCTTATGGTTTAGTTCAAGATGTCTTCATCTTTGGTGCTCCTATTGTTGTAAAAACGGACCAATTTGCCTTAGCTCGATCTGTCGTTCACGGCAGGTTTGTTAACGGATATTCAAAGAAGGACTGGATTTTAGGGTATTTGTTTAGAGCTACCAGTGGTGGCCTGGGTCGTGTGGCAGGTCTAGCGGCCGTTGCAAACGTGCATGGTGTTGAAAATTTTGACAATACTGAGTTTGTGGATGGCCACATGGGTTATCGGAAGGCGATGCCTGCACTACTGAGCCACCTTGGATGGGAGGTGCTCAGTGAAGAATTTGCTGAAATTGAAGATCCCGATCCTGAGCAGCACCGTGAAAGACAGCGTCAACTTATCGAGGAATTTGATCTTGCTAGAAAGCAAATGGAGGAAGAAACCAAAAAAGAAAAGAAAAAACGGTCGTTTTTTAGCTGGAAGAAAAAGGAAAAGAATTGGTGGGAAATGTACGATAAAGAACTTGAGTCTAGCCACAAAACTAACGGCGCCGATTCGCCTGGTGGTCCTGGACATTCAAACAGCAGCTCTACAAACAATGATACTGTGCTGTTTGATATTGATGCCATTAAAAATGAACTGGTCGATATTGTTAAAAATGACCACGTTCCAAAGGGTGATTTTGAAGAATATGTGCCTACGCAACCTACCACTCAACTTCGACAAAGCGAGTCCGACTCAGTTGAAATGTCTTTTGATCCGTTTGAGGACGATGAGTTAGAGCGCAGAGGTGGCACTACTAATACTGAACACAATCAGCCTGCAGCTCGTCAAAACTCTGTCGACTTAAGACACAGCGACTCTTCATCTATGCTCAAAGCCCCTCAGCCCCTGGCGTCTACTCGACGCAATCGGCCTGCTGCGAAGCCAGCGTCACTTTCTAGTAGCAGTACGCCTCAGCTTGTTTCGCCACGCCGCACCGTGTCATCTTCTAGCGCTACTAACTTATCGGCTACTAGCCTACCACTCACAAGCCCGACCACCACGCGCCAGGTCTCGTCGCCTATGACAATGACATCGAGTCATCGTACTTTACCAGCGTCTCCAGTTTCGACATCGAATCGGTCTGTCGTTCAGACGTTTCCAAGCACACCCAATCGACTTTCTTATTCGAGTGATCGCCTTTCGCCGTCCACACAGAAGTTTGGCGCCAATACCATTGGTGATCATATCTTTCGATCAAACGAGGCAGCACACGCGACTCCAAAATTACAAAACACGACTACTGGGAAAAGTCACCCTCCAAAGCCGGCAGACTCAGGCTTTTCAACTACGTCTTCAGGCGGGGTCTCGATGACCTTTGAAGATGATTTTTAGATACATAAAACTCGCCACAACACACTCATGTTAACAATGTCAAATCTTAATTTTTTTTTCACTCCCTTTTTTTTTTTTCTTTAATCGTAAATGTTTTGATTAATTGGTTTATGGTATTTAGGAATTATTTGTTTAGCACTTGTTAACTACTTATGTTCAAATTCGAGTTGCCAAAAAAAAAAAAAAAGGCATGCTACGTTCATGGAGGGTCTCTTAGAAAACGTTATTAATTTTGCTGGAAAAAAAAACTTGTGTCGAAGTTAAGTCAAAAAATAGATTAAATTGAATCATCATCTCTGATCGACAAAAAATGCGATAACAACAACAGCAGATGGTCAGTTATGCTATCGTTTGTCTATAGGAAATAGACAGAAAAAACACGCACAGTACCTACTCATTTAGACTACGAATTATTCTATAGACTACATTAATGCATCACCCGGAAAAAAACCCCCTAGACCTTGATACCATAGACGTCGCGGTGGGCCCAAAAGCGCAGGCAGTTGAGATGGCCCGTACTGGGTTTTTCCTCCCAACGCATCCCACACGGCCGAAAGTAAACCGACGGCCGCTCGTCGCGCGCGAGCCCGCAAACCGCGCAAGTTGGCGGCGCCTCCGGCTCGCGTGGCACGGCGGCGACGCCGGCGGGGACGCGTGACAGCTCCACTGGCCGCAGCCCCGCTGTTCGCAGCCGCGGTACGATCTCAGCTGTCCAAACGCGCACAAACTCACGCGCGGCGCGCTCGCTGCCCGGGTCGCTCTGCGTGTCGGCCCGGGGGGTCTTGCTGCTCAGATCATGGTGCAGCCGCCTGTACCGTCCCTCGAGGATCATGACGCCCACCTGGATTGTAGCCAGGTATCCGTCCAGAAATTTCTTGGTGCCAATGTTTGCAAGTACCCGCTTTTTGAGTGCGTAAGGCAGCGGCACAAGCTTTTCAAACAGCTGGTCTACAAAATGCAACACATTGTCGTTGAACAACGCGATGAGTTCCGTTGACGGCGGCACACTGTCAAAGGGACTAGGCTCTTTCGTTTCGATGTCGTCGCTTTTCTTTTCTTCCAGCCCTGAGTTTTCTGACACTGGCGCGGTCAAGATTATGGGCGAAACGTCTGGTATGGTGATGAGCGAATTTGGCTGAGGGGTGCTAGAAGTCAAGTCGTTGAAACTTTCATGGATTGCAGAGTTGGGAACGTTCGATGACTGCGGCTGCTGCTTATTATCATCAGTATGAGAAATGGTATTGTCTTTGCCGGAACTTTTGTTTTGGCTGATGCTCAAGGAACTACTGGTAAGCCCATGAGGCACCTCCTGCATCAGTGATGAGGGCTGACCTTGAAAGTCTGCAACGTGGTCAGAAAGATTTGGCTTTTCATTCTGCGGTGACAGAGGATCACTAAAAGCAGCGGCGGGAACATTATCATGTGAATTATTTATAGTATTGTGAATAATTTGTGTATCCTTGTGAGACATGGAAGAAGATGCGATGGGAGGGAAAGATGCAAAGATCGGAGTCTGTTGTGATCCGATAGAAGAGTTTGTACTGGCTGCCGAAACAGACGAGAGAGGTTCGTTGCTGCTACTGCAGTCAACGAAATCGCCAAAGTCGTCGTCATCGTCGTTGTCGACTCCCGTGGCCGTTGCTGACCCTGCGCTACTTGAAACGCCAGCCTGGGCATTAGAAAAACTGTTGTAGGTGCTGCTATTATTACTAACGTCTCCCGCCATGCCTATTGACATAGTGCCTATCATTTTTGTTAAGGAGTTTGTGGTGCCTTTGGTGGAAATTTCCGGGATGCTGGCGGCAGGGGCAGAGAAAAGGCCGATAAGGAGATCAGAGTTTTTGACGCTTGGCGATTGCCCTGGACTGGTGGTCTTAGCGCCGCTCCCACTCCCATCAGCGGCCGCGTTCTTTAGGCTCGAAGACTTGTTTTCAAAAAATGAAAAATCGTTATTAGAGAGACCTGTCATAGCTGAAAGTGCTCAGGTTATGCAAAATCAATGATAAGAAAAAAAAATTTCTGAAAAAGGTGAGTTGTTAATTTATTTATGTAGATTACTGGAGATGTAAAAAAAAAAAGGATTCATTTGAAATGAAAAAAAAAAAAACCGATTTTTGATGAAAACGAAGTTTAAGCATTTTCTGGTTTGTCACTTAAAAGCTGCCAGAAACTACACTATAAAAATAAGAGACACTGCAGAAAAAGCAGATACCCACGAGGTACACGTTTAACACTAATGAAATAAAAAAAAAGCTCAACTCTTTTCTATACTTTGTCTTGACATGTCCATGTGAAATCTCGATACTTACGAGTATACGTTCAATAATTTATCAAAGTATCTATGTGTAACTGCCTAAAAAGAAAAAAAATTAAAAATTCAAAAGTACTATAACATTGCTTTTTTGCTTGAATTTTTTCTAACGGTTTTTTTTTTTCAGTGACTCAGTTTAAAAATGATTTTCTGGAAACATAGAGATAGCCGTGGCTTTAGCCAAAAACAAAAGAGTAATTTTATAAAAAAACCGCTTTTTCAACGTGACCAAAGTACTAGATGCAAAACAGGAAAGCGATTAATAACGTCAGTGGCAACGGTTTTTTTTTTTTATTTTATTAAAAATACAACCAAAAACAGCCCTGGGTTGAGAGTTAACAAAGTCTTGTCGTGAGAATCGGTTCAACGGCTGATAGTGAAAAGGGTTTTGTCCAGTAAGATGGCTTGATTTTGTTGATAGCTTTTATAGTAGAAAAAGACTTTCCGTTCACGTTAAAATATTCTTCGAGTAACAAGGCAGATCCTTCCTTTTTTTTTTTTTTTAATAAATACTTATAGACTGGAAAGGGTCGACAATTAAATCAACATTTGATAGAAAACAGATCAACCAATAAATACTTAATATAGTTATTTTATTTTAAATGGGTAGTTTTATTTCCTTAGGTTTACAATTTGATTCCTGACTTGCAGGGACTAAGTATCTGAGACACTAAATGAAAAAGGTGAACAAACGTTGAAAACATGTGATAGCTTTGACTATTAATACTTGTGTTTGTATTTCGTAGAAATCTTGGTCCTGATGTTTGGCATATCCAGCTCACTTGAATGCGGCTGAGCGGATTCTTAGGAATAATAACCAAACTTGAGATTGAAAAGCTGCTCTACATGTATTTAAATCTATGTTAATCTAAAACTTTCCAAGTTTTCGTATAAATCACTACTAAAGCATTCACAGCTCCATCTTGCCGTCATCTTGAAGTGTTTTTTTTCAAGTCAAGTCCAAATGAAACAAATAAACAAAAAATTCCCCCTGGTTTAGACACAACCTAGAAAAGCTGTATGAGGTAAAAAACATATGACATATGACATGATTTAGTGCGGCTGATGGTTTTTTATTTTATTTTTTTTGAAAGCGGGAATTTACTCCGTCCGCAAAGTTACCTAAACAAGACTCGTTGATTCAGTCATCTCCAAAATACGCCAAAAAAAAAAAAAACGCCAAAAAAATTACCTGACAGAACAAGGTAGCTGACGACTCTCTCTCTCTCAAAAATAAAATATTGCCACCAACGACCCAAATGATCACTATAGCATCGACTCTACGCTGTAGATCTTGCCATGGATTACTTCGTGTGCAGCGGTTTGCTTTGTCGACCTACAAGTCGACTATTCGTGATGTCAACCAGCTCTTACCGCGGATCTCCCCACACTATGTTCCAAACGTGAGCGCGCTCAGCGAGAGCGAAGGGTCCTCGGATACATCAGCGTCACTCTATAATATGGTCTGGGAACAGCCTCCACGCAATATATACATTATCAAAAAGCCTTGGAAAAGCCATATCCGCGAAGCAATGGTGAGCTTGATCAAGTGAGTCTTCCGGAATTCATCTCTGTTTTTTTTTTTTTTTTTTTTTTTTTAAATTATTGA
>JAKVQX010000165.1:0-28802 GCA_030463015.1 Geotrichum citri-aurantii
AACAACAACAACAACAACAACAACAACAACAACAACAACAACAACAACAACAACATCCATGAACTCAATTTATCAAGTCTCAAGAACAGATATATACATGTTCGTGTAAGTTAACATAAACAAACATTTTTTGGCTATTCCCCCCACGCCTTTCCCCCCTCTCCCCCACCTCTCTCTTACTTAGCTCAAATTCATTTTTAGCATAGACACACACACACACACAGTAGAAAACCCGGCCAGATTTGTAGTGAAGCATCTCCTACTACATATGGTAGCGTGCCTGCCTATATGCAAAAATTGTAGTTCTACAACACGCAGACATCTTCCAGTGTGTATACACACATACAACACACATGTCATCTACATACACATTAAAGTAAATACACATGCTTTAGAATGTTTCCATTGGAACTGAAAAGATAAAAAAAAAAAGGTGCCTTGTCTAAAAACCTGTATTATTGTAAACAGCAATTATTTGGAACTTTCTGTATGTTCTTCTGTCATGATTAATACGCGAGCCTTTTTATGCGCCATTTATTTTTATTGATACATTTGAACATATTATTTTTTCTTAAAAAATTGATATTATATATATTACGCCCGGAGGACATTGCTATTCTATCAGATCGATTAAAGCATGAGCACTGCACAAGAAATTACTGCCACGAAAGCTGCGCTGCCAGCCAGCTTGATACCCGCACTTTTTTTGTCTGACGAAGTTGTCGATGCCGGGGTAGCAGCGCCAGAGGCGTTGCTTCCTGAGCCCGCTTCGGACGCGGACACGCCCGAAGCCGAGCCAGCCACCGCTTTCACGCGAGGCTCGTATTCGCTGGTAGGCTTGGTCGTGTTCAGGTCACCATTCCAGCAGTAGCGGTCAAAGCAGCTGCGGCACTGATCGGTAGGCTGCAGGCCGCGGCGCTCGCGCTCGCGCTGAATAATAGCGCAACCCACACATGCGCCCCACTCGGCGTCATCCGTGGAGTTACCGCGCGTCGCCACACTGTAACCATTTTCAATCATGCTTCCGAGCTCACTAGTCTTGTATGACATCTTGAAAGTCGAAGTGTTAGAGTGGTAGGTGTAAGGGTAGTTGGAGTTCCAGACAATCAGGGGAGGTACATCGTCATCGGCAGCACCAACCTCCTTGCGCAGGGTCGTAAAGTTGGACGCGTAGCAGCCAAAAAATACGGGTCGTGTGTTGAGGCCAAGGTTTACAATGGTAGTATTGTCAGGCACCGAGGGGAAAATTGAGTGGTTGCCCTGCAGGCCAAACTGACGTCTGTACGTTGCGCCAATGGAGTTACCGTTAGGCCAGCTGTACTCGGTGTCAGCAGAGTTGTCATAGGCAAAGATAACATCAAGATTACGAGCCTGTTGCTGCAGAGGATAAAGAGGAACATTCTGGTCATCCTCACCACCATCAACAAGATCAAGATAGTCGGTTTTAGAAATGGAAGTGTTGACGGGAGCACCCTTGAACGGGTTGGGCGCGTAAATGGCAATATCATTAGAATCTTCGTCAAGGTTATCAAGAATGCTGTGGGCAAGTTTGTAAAGAACACCAGACACACCAGTAGAGTTGAGACGCAGAAGGAACTGGTTGAAAAGAGTGGAGGAAGTGCCTAAAACAAAACCACCATTGTCAAAGCCGGTAACACAAGCGCTCTTATTGACGGGGACACCATTGCTAACGTTAGAGCCAACATATTTCAAGTCGGTAAAGTGGAAAATAGATGGATCCCATGAGCCGAGGTGGAAGGGGGTGAACTCAAAGACAGTCGAGTTAGTTGAGATGACCTTGGTACCAGGAGCACGACCAACACTGACCACGACTGGAAAAGGCATCTCGTGGCTGGTGAATGCGTCATAGTTGCGGACATCAGAAAACTCAAGCGCCGGACCACCTTCCTTAAGTCCAATAAACTGTTGTGAGAGAGCTCTACCCCAAATATCGGTAAGAGAAATGTTAAATCCCGCATGCTTCTTGTCTTCGACGTCGTCAGTAATATCGTCATAATACGATGCGGTAGAGAAAACATTAATGCCGCCAGGGTTAAAAATGGACGAAGAAAGATCCCAAATATCCTTGTCGCCTTGAAGATCCTGCACGGAGGTAAAGTTGTTTAGGACAACGGAGTTAACAAGCCAGTTACCACCAGAAAGACCGGCAAGGTAGGTAGACGCCTGGAGAAGACCACCAAGATGGCCTGGGTTAGTCGAGTTGGTAGTGCGCTCGTCGAGGGCTGACAGCTGACCGGCACCGCAGAGCATGGCGCGGTAACCGCCGCCGGAGAAAGCAATACCGATGTTAAGAGAAGAGTTTGAGAGGAAAGTTTCGGGGTCAAAGTCCTTTAGGCTCATGCGCTTGAGGAATTCTACAAGTTTGGGATCAGTGACTTTGTGTCGTTCCTGAACCCAGTCGGCTTCTTCGTCAGTGAGGCCTTGGCGGGCCGACGTGAGGAAGTTGGCGTTGGAGGGGCATTGAATTTGAGAGGGAGCATAGCTATTGCTAGGGTTCCAGGCAGTAGCCAATCCTGCTATGGCAGCAGTGGATAATACAAGGTGTAAATTCACCATGGTTGACTAATATGAGAAATGTCGAAAGAGTGAAGCAAAGTAATACCAAAAAAATTGATTTTTTTAAAAAGAGGGATTAAAAAAAATTAGAGAAAAAAGGTTGGTTATATTCTTTTTTTTTTTTTTTGTTTATTTTCTTTTGTCTGAAATTTACTTTTTTTTTCAATTTTTTAAATTTTTTTTCTTTATAAAATTATTACTTGCAGGGTTGTCTCACTAAAAAGAAAAAAAAAATAAAATAAAAAAAGAAATTAAAAAACATCACACACACTTTTAGAATTGTGACAATAAAAAAGAGATGTGAGCCATAACAAAAAAGAATTAAAAAAAAAAAAAAAAACAGATTATAAAACATTATATTTTACAAGTTTAATAAAACATAACTAAGAAATGAAAAATAAGAATCAAAATAAAAATATTTATAAACCTGTTGGAGCTTTATCATGGACAAGTATATAGATCTAAAAATACCTAGAATGATGTGTTTCATTATCATGGAGTCTGTAGGACCAAAGTAAAAATAGACGGACCCTTTAGGACCTAATAAAAAACAAATAAATTCACTAAAAGCTAGCCGCTACTATTGACTCAGAAATTAAAACAGTAATAAGGGCTTTTCAATTTCACTATTTTGTCGAACATTCTGTAGCAAAATCGACAACTCCAGCCTTTTTTATTTAAAAAAATCCCCCCTCCCCAAGAGAAGTGGTTGGATCAGCAACGGCTGGGTCTGGGAAAAGAGACACTGCCGTGTGTGACAGACTCGCGCCTAAAAAAACTGGAGTTCCAATGCATCTGATACACTTTTTTGTTTTCATTGTTTCTTTCAATCATAGTTAATTCAGGTTAATTAAAAATTATAAATTCTAAAAGGTTTTGTGTAGTTGAGTTCATATATAGTTAAAGACTGTTCAAGAGAACCATCACATCTGAGCAATTGATGTTCTTTGGTCAAATAAAAAAAAATTACCTCACGGAAATAACAAACAACAATTAACAACTAGAGATTTTGACACACAAAGAATGAAAAATGGAAAGGCAAAAAAAAGCTAACGAAATTGAAAAATATCGATAAAAGATCGGCATGCTCTTGATTCTCTATTTCAATTAACCAAAATTCTTTTTATCATGTCCAGTCTTAATCTTTCTTGTTATTCTTTTTACAAAGCTGTTTTTGAACTATCAAGCATTTATTGGTTCATTTAGACGACTTTTTAATGAAGTTTCACGAATTGATTGATGAAGGTCTCTGTAACTCGTAGTGTTTATGTGTGTGCGCCATTATTAATCATCAGAAAAAAATTAGCGATTTTTCCTTTCGTTTTTGATCCTAAAGCCATGTACTAACAGACTCATTTTTCACTCGGTACAGGTGATTTTATGTGTACCAACTTATCATTTTTTTTTTTTTTTTTCATCATGGTTTTAATAAATAACTTTTTTCGGCTGATACCAGTTTGATATCACAATGGCAAGTTTATATAATTTTTTTTCAATGTTCAAGAACCAAAAACTACTTTTTACGAGTCGGAATAAATTGCTGGGTTTTTTGTGTCTCCTTTTTTTTTTTTTTTTTTTTTTGATTTTCCCATTACCGTTGCAGAATGGCTTGTGCATGTGTATACTTTTAATCATGGCTCACCTTTTATTTTTTTTACTTTCGAGTATCCTAGTCATGCCAGTACAGTTTTTTTTATTGACCCCTAAATCCGGCTTTCCTTCCCAAGCCTTTTACTTAATAATTTTAGTAAAGATTTCTTTTTTTTTTTTTTTTGTCGTTATAATTAGTTTAATTGATAATTTTTTTTTAAAAATCCCAAAAACAAAGCAGTATAAAAAGTTATTAAGTTTTCACAAAATTTTTTTTAGCATTAACCCGTGAACCACTTGCTATTCATATTCATAAGAAAGTTCAGAGCTGCTTTAAAAATTAGTTGAAGCTGCTTAAAGCTGCTTAAGCTGCTTAGAAAGACATATCTGAGGGAGGTGAAAGAAGTAGTTTAAATCTTCCAATTTAGAATCTGATAGTTTTTATATAGTGATCAGCTCGTGATTTAATTTCTTCAAAGTATACACTTCACCTTAAACTATTTCATCAAGCAACTCATGGGCTAATGAAAAAATTTAAAATCTTGCAACTCCTCAGTCTTGTTATTTCTCTTTATAACATTACCCAAAAACTAAGTTTTATTTTCTTGATTAAAAATTAATTTTGTTGTTTTCTGATTTCTTGGTTGAATACAAGGTGTAAATATAGTTTTAAATTAGTTCAATATCTTGAGAACAAATTATACTGTCACTAGACAAAAGTTTTGCAAAAACCCGAAAAAGGTACAGTTCAAAAAAAAAAACCAAATTTTTAATTGGACTTGAACACAACATGACAACATCTGGAAATGTAAATACAAGAAACACTATTTTAAGCAAAAGTTAGTGTTTTTAAAAATTAAAAAAAAAATGATGTTTTTACTACTGCAGTTTTTCTTCTATGCAACTTAAAATTATGTGTCAAAGTTTTTTGTCTCATAAACTGCTCCCCATGCCTCTCGTAGCCATTGAAAAAAAAAAGGACCCATTTTCTGTATTTGGTCTTCAAGCCTTTCATATATTGAAACAATTCAAACTAATTTTTTTGAGCAATCCCTAAGCATGTTCAACAGGGCACAAGTTGGGTGGATATAGTGGTCATTCAATGACCTAAATTCCTGGCTTTTAAAAAAAAACTTGTTGTAGCTTTAGCTTCATGAATTAATGCATAATTTTGCTAGGAAAAAAGCTCTTCTCCAGGCAGATAAATTGGTTGAAATTGTATTTGTGAGCTGTTTGTTTGTAAGTTTCAGCGGTAATGGAGTCGTTTTATTTTCGTCTCCAAAATCGTTAAATAATGTGAAGACCGGTCCGGCCATCAATCCAAACTGCCAGAATCCAGATATTGAAACTAGGAGATGTATGCTCATCATCCAAAAGATGTGTGTTGGGGGTTTAACTTACAGAATTCAGGCATTATTCCAGTTTTTGCAACTGCCAGTTTTATCAAGTATTCTGCAACAAGATTGTTGCAACATGGACAAGACTGGAATCATGAGAGACTCTTTAAAAAACCCACCCCCCTCCCCTTTTATCTTGTTTTTCCTTTGATTTGCAGTCTTGGGTGACAATTGAGGAGTGCATATTGGCCAATTCTCAGGCCCTGATTTCACTAGTAATATTTAAAGGTAAGGCAACTATGGTTCCTAGACTCTTTTCAATTGATTGATTTCTTGAAAGACTTGAATTTTACGGCGAGTGATGGCAGCTAGACTTCTCTCATGAAAATGCATCCCATTGACTTAAGCAATTTCTTCTGCCTCAAACTTATCCCAGTACACCAAGAAAACAGTTAAAGAAAGAAAAATTTTTAAAGAGATTAAAGCAAAAAAAATTGCGTCAAAGTATCCCTTGATCTCCAGAAGCTCTTTGTAACTTTTTATGAAATATAATTCTGATCAGAGAGGAGGTTCATCGAGTTTTAGATCCTCCAAAAACACCAGAAATTCCAGAAATACAAAAGTGTTTTTTTTTTTTTACAATAAATGGTAATTTTTAGAAATTTATAGAATTTTCAAGTGGTAATTTTGTTGTTGTGTAAGAAGCGATATTGTGGACAAATAAGAATGTGTGTGAACCGCTGGGAGGAGGGTCTTTGAGCATTTCTGAAATAATTATCATTCGTAGCAGCCCACACCAAACCCTGCCACTTTTTTTTTTTTCTTTTGGAAGACCAAAAAAAAAAAGCTGGTGATGTTTGAAAAAAAAATTTGACTTTCTGAACTCAAGTCTGTCGGACTTTTAACAAAAAACTTAAAAAACTATGACAGAGAATCAACTAAAGGATGCTGTACAAGCATACAATTCACTAGAAAACAAAAAATCATTAAGGAAAATAGCTGTCGAATTTGGAGTGCCATGGACTACTCTTCGCGGCAGGGTCAATGGAGCCAAGCCCAAAAAAGAGGCGCATGAAACCAACCAGGCTCTTTCTAAATATCAAGAACTTTTGTTAGAAGGACATTTGATCTTTATGGCCCAGAAAAAGGTACCCCTGAGCCGGTTGGAGGCAAGGAAGCTTGCTGGAAAACTGAAGGGCGATGGGCTGTCATCTGACAGCTCTGAGCCGTTATCTGACTGTTGGCTTAATGGCTTTTTATCGCGGTGCAAGTATCTTGACTCAACTAGGTTGATGCATTTAGACATGCCACGTGTCAGACAAAATGATAGAAAGCTGATTGCACTATTTTTCGACCAGTATAATCACTATATCAACGCTTTCAAGATCTCCCCAGACGATATCTGGAGTCTCGATGAAGCTGGATTTAAAATAGGAGAATCAACAGATGACACTCAATTTTTAGACCCTAAAAATGATTTTGATGGTATTCCTCGTGACTCCTCGGAGCTGGTGACAGCGCTGGAACTGATTTCTAGAACCGGGAAAACTAAAAAACCTTTGTTGATCTATAAGGGGGTTGACCAGATGCTGAGCTGGTTTCCTGGTATTGCCAGTCAAGAACATGATAATTCCTCTACATCTCCTACAGATTTTAGAAATGAACCAATATTTTACGAATGGTTTTCAGAACATTTCCCTTCCATTGAAAACAAATGGTCACTTTTACTACTGGATAGTCATCTGTCATACACATCTGACCGAGTGATAACTTCTTTGATTGAAAAGAAAATCATTCCGTTATATTTCCCGACTAAAATGAATAGTATCATTCAACCTCTAGACCGTTCTTGCTTTGGAAATGCAAAAGCTCGGGTTAGAAGTGAGAGTTTTCACAATTTCGGTACTGGATTGAGCCCCGCTAAGGCACAGTTTTTGGAAGCTTACTTGGAAATCAGAGATCAGGTCTATAGTCCCGAAACAATCATAAACGGTTGGAAGAGATGTGGATTATTAGAAAATAACCCAGATGATGCATTGGCTCAGTACAAGAAGCAATTTTATCATGATAACTCCATGTCTCAGGATCTAGCGCTACAGGAGCCAGCAAACGAGACAGAAGACGACGAAACCTCTTCTTCAGAAAGTCAAACTAAACGGAAAATGAGAAAAAGGAATCCTAAAATTACTAGAGAACAAGTTCTTTTGAAAAAAAATTTAGAATTGAAGAAGAAAAATCGCAAATTACAAGCTGACCTTAGACAGGCACGAAGAATAGCGGCTGAGACTACGACTTTACACAGTATTGCTGCACTTCAACTCATTGAGTATAAAAATGAGCTGGAAGAAGAAAAGAAGAAAAATCAATCTAAGAAGCGATCTCGAACGCCTTAACGAAATTGATAATAAAAAAAAAAAAAAAGAATCCAAACACTACACATTTGTGAAATTTTTTATGTAGTTTATGCTTTTATGCTAAATCGTCCAGTTTACTCATGGAAAGCCTTCCATCTGGCATCAAGGTAGGCTTGCACACCTCTGTCGTAAGCCTGTCTCCATGCCCACATGACGTCTTCACCTTCGCCCTTGTCCTTAATGTACTCGTCGTAACGAGCCTTCTTGAACGCTGACTTGCGGCCCAGCTCTGAGTGCCAGAAACCGTCAAACGCCTGCGAATCAGACCAGCCCTGGCGCCAGCCGTCCTCGTAGCGCCAGTGTTCAAAGTCACGGTCCGGGTCCTGGTCGGTCCAGTAGTTGACGTGCTCTTCGACACTGGCGTTGAACCGCTCGTTGAACTCTTCGTCGTAGTAGTCAGAGTCAGGCTCACGGTCGCCGGGGAACCGGTCCTCAGCCGCGCCAAACGCGCTGTTGACCGCACCCTTCTCCATAACTTCGCGGAAGCACCAATCACCAGCACCACCGTAACCAAACTTGTAGGTCCAGTAGTAGAAGCCGGCTGAGCGATCAGCAAAATGAGCAGTCTGGCGGTTTCCAAAGTCACGAGTGAGGTCGTCATTGTCTTCGCCATCGTTCTTCTCCCAGGTCTCGGAGCTGAAAACACACGAGTACTCACCAACAACAATATCAACCTGCTTGTCGGTATCTGGAATGGTGTCGTAAACTGACTCTATCAGTTCACGAGGGCTTCTGTCCTTGTCATAGTCGGAGTAGCACTTGAAGGGGTGCGTGTCGACAAGAACACCAAGAGAGATGTACTCACCGGCGTCTTCAGACAGCTGGGCCTCAGTGTCTCTGATGATGTCGACCCAACGGTTCAAGTCACTGCCATCTGAAATAACAATAGGAATGTTCTTGTTAACATCTCTAATGGCGTTGATGGCCTTGAAGTAAAACTCCTTTTGGACTTCTTCGTCAGAATTTTCATACTGAGCGTTGTTGCAAATCTGCAGACCCACAACATGTTCGTATCCACTGAGGTCGTCAGCCAAAAAGTCAAGAACGTTGATGGTCTTGAGCTTGTGATCGTCAGAGCTCCACAGCTCATCAGAGTTGGCAGCGCCAGGGAGACCGTGGAGATCAACGAGAACACCAATGCAGTAATCAGCGGCTTTGTCTAGAACCTGCTCCTTAAAGATATCCCAAGCGTTTTCGTAAACCTCACCAAACTCTTCAAAGGGAGTTCCCTCGATGTAAGCACCATTGTCAACCATCCAGTAGCCAATGGGAACACGTACAGATGTGACGCCAACTTCCTTCAGCCAGCTCCAGTCGTCGTCGGTGATCCACTCACGCCAATGCTCTTCAAAGCGGCCCCGGACGGCCTCCATGTCACCACCGTAGTGATCCACGGCAATTTGAACAGAGTCTAACTCGGTCGTGCGAGTGTCATCACCGTCATCGGGGAACATACTAGGCGTGATCCACTTTTCCAATACAAACCATGAGCCAATGTTGACACCGCGGTTAATTCTTGATTGGTAAAACTGGCGAGTGGTAATATCCTCACCGGAGTTGAAAGGAGGGTCGGCGGCAACAGGGTCGGCGCTAAGATCACTGTAGTCTTCAAATTTGCCCATTGTGAATTATGACAGGAAAAAAAATTAAGGGTAGTAATTAAAGATGATGATAAGAAAGGAATTAAAAAAAATTAAAAAAATTGAGATTCAAGAGAAACAATTGGTCTTTAAATAGTTTTTGTTGAAACTTGAGGAGACTTTTTACATGGTGTAACAACAGCAGCCATTTTGTAAATAATACTCTTTTAATAGGCAAGTGCAAGATTCCGTATTGGCGATAATTAATCCAGTGAAACAACAGTTAGGGGCAAAAAATTATAGTTTCCACAGAAACAGAAACTGGGGAGATTTTAAACTGGCAATTATGGCATTTTGTGCTAAAACTGCGAGTCATGTTTAACATTTGGAAACTTCTACTTGTATAATAAGGCGAAGTATATGCAATTGAAACGTTTCAATGAGCAGTAATAATTGCAATGCCACTCGCATTGTCACTAATATTAGATTTAAAAAAAAGATCACCTACAATTGAAAAATGAGGAGCTTATACCGCAACAAATTTTGCTGGCAATCACTAAAGTAAAAGCGCCAGTAGGAGCCGTAGAAGAAACCCGCTGATTTTTTTTTTTCATCTGTTCTTTATTTTTTTTCACTCTTTTGAGAAACAAAAAGGTAAAAAAACCAGAGTCAGAAATCTCCTTAAAAATATTTGAAATTCCTTGAAATCAATATGAAAGTCTGAAAGGGGTGGGGAGCAGCGGTTGTGTTGACGGCAATGGTGGCTGAAATCATACTGAAAAAAAAAATTAATGGCGGTGTTTTTTTTTCTTGGCCACAATGAAATAAAAAATGGTTAATAATATTAATAGAATAGTGATAGTAATGGTAAAAATATTATTATTTATACTATTAGGTGTTTTTGTTACTTCTGTGTTTTTTCAGCGCAAAAATTATTTTTTTTATTTTAGTAAAAGAAAATAACACTTAATATTTGCAAACACCTCATTTTATAATCTGCTTGTTTAGGGGGGTGTTTCAATTAATAAGTTGTGCTGCTGCTTTTGATGCGTTGATTAAACGACTTGCAGTAGACAAAGTCATGCATCGCCGATAGAGGTCAATTGAATTAATCGAGGGGGGGGCAACACCAAAAATTATTGCAGAAACAGTTATCAGATGGATTTCAAGTTTTAAAAAAGGTTTGTGACCTGGATGTGATTCACCTTACTTAAGTCCTTAAGCAAATAATGGCCATCCTGTGAATGCTGAGTCTAGTGGATTCTGAACTTGTGTACCTGGGTGAGTTGTGTGTCACAAAAATCTTAAATTAGCGAATCGGCACCTTCCCGCTTGTCGCAGGAGTCAATTCGTTTCCGTATCTTTTTTAAAACAAAAATTAAAAAAAAAGTCCCTAATAAAGTTAAAAGGTAAACAAATAAAAACTTTTTGACAATTAGCAAAGTATTATGAGTACTCTTGTCGTGGTAATGTCGTACTTACTGTCGCTGCGTTGAATTTTTTTTTTATTGAGATGCCATTCTGGCCGGTTCAGAGTATCGAGGCATTTACAAACATTTCGTGGTTTGGAAACGTAGATTAAAAAATTTAAAAAAGAATTGTTGAGTACCGGAAAATGTTTCAAAACAGACACATACACCCAAAACGGTGAGCTAGCGTTTTTTTTTTTCACCGGTCGGTGAGGGTTGTCCGTGTTGTCAACCAATTTAAAAAATAATATTTTATACATTTTATTTTCAATTTTTTATTCTTGTTTGGATCGCTGCTTCTAATCCAAGTCTTGGCTGCATAGGCCGAGATTACAGCGCCTGATGACGACAATGATTTTTTTTTTTTTTTTTTGGTTTGCTCAGAAATTATTGAAAGTCAAGTTTTTTTTTTTTTGGTTTTTTTTTTATTTTTTTTGATTCGATGATTCAGAGCCAAAAAGAAAAGGCAAGCTCGGAACCGCAATTGGCTTCCACAATTCAGTTAAAAGACCCGAAGCCCTAATAAAGCTTGAGTCTACACGTGCTTTTTCAACTACCGCCATTTGGAACTTTGTTCAAATTGCTAGACTGGTCTTCACGCTCAAACACAGATTTGTTTTTTCCATGAATAAAATAATTGTTTTTAAAAAAATAACTATAATCTTAAAAGAAGTGTGAAAAACATGGTTGAACAAGTGAGAAGTTTTTGAAAAATAAAAAGTGAACAGAGTGAGTGGCAAACCAGCCTGTGTCACTTCCTGTTACACTACGTTGCGATGCCCAGAAAGCAACAATACAAGAGAACACTGTATCACAACACTGCCATGCTGTTGACAGTTTATAGAATGAAAGTAAAAATAATATAAATATTAACATTGTGACAATAAAAAAATTAATAACAGTAAGTACGTGAATATAAATAAATAATAAGAGATAATTAATCAATTGACAGATGGTTATTCTCCTGACAAAAGAAAAAAAAAAAGTCTGAGGCGCCTCAAAGGTTCACACCAAACTGTTGTGAACTTCTCCATGTTTCACCAGTATTGAAATTTTTTTTTTTGTTCCGTAATGTTCTAGGTAAACACCATTGGTCCAGATCAATTAAACCATCCCGCGTTGGCGGCCTGCGTGCCTGAGCCCTGATACACTGTTCGCTTGCGGTCTTTCCACTCGCGCAAGCGAAACAGTTTGCTCATCGGCTTTGAGTCCTCCGGCGGCCGCGAGTTCTCCCATGCGCGGTATGCGTAGCGCTGCGCCGAGTCCACAATTGATTCTTGTGACCGCGAATTAACACCAATATTTGCCTCTGTCTTGGAGATATTGATATTACGCGACAGCATTGATTCTTGGAATCCGTACTTGACGGCCATGATAACGCAGTAAAATACGTATAGCACGCCACAAATGGCACCAAGGACGACAAACAGTATGATAGTAGACTGAAGCTTTTGGAAAACTGTTTCGGTTTGTTTACTCATGTGTAATATAATGCGTGTATGGGTGTTTGTATGTGTAGGATTTTTGGTGATGCAACGGTATGGTTTGTTTTAAAAAATTAGTGGGTATTGCTTCAACACTGCGCACAGATTTGAATCAAGAAAAGCGTGAATGATGGGGTACTAGTGAATTGTCCTTCTCGAGAGAAAGTTTTTTTTAAAAATGAAAATCACAAAATATTTAAAAAAAAAAAAAATAAGGTAAAAGATTCTTACATTTAAATAAAGGTTTTGTTTTTTTCCTTGATCTTTTCGATCTAAATGTTCCATGAACGCTAGTCAGACTGGCAAGCCATTATTGTGTGTGTATAATTTTTGAAAATGTATAGTTGCTGGCAAAGCACACAAAAAAGCCGAGGAAAAAAAAAAAAAAAAAAAAAAAAAAAAATTTGTTTTGCCCAGCAGCCTACACATGACAGCTTATTAAAAAAAAATTCTCAGCCTTTTTAACATCATCAGCCTCGTCTCAGCCTTGTTGAACCCTGTTGCGAGTAGTAGTGCTTATAATGTCTACCCCATATTTGCTAAATTTAGTACACCTCATGTCATATTATTGAAGTTTTTTTAAAGAAAAAAAATATTACATGGTGTCTACTATTGATATACAAGTAGCTAATTCTAGACACTGGCAACAATCTCAGCTGCTTTCTGCAAACTGTCAACCATGCGCTGACACTCTTTGCGCCGCTGTACTGTGAACTCACTCTCCTTCAGTAATTCATCAATTTGATCCGCACGATACAGCTTCTCTAGAAGCTGCGTTTGAATTTCCTCCTTTGACTGCTTAACCAGGTTAAGCACAATTGACTTGGGAACCATGTCAATCATGGTTCTCTTGACAATATCAAAGTATGAAGAAATCAGCAGCTTAATTACTTCAGTCTCCATAGTCTCTCTCTCAGACAGCGTTGCAGAGGCTTTCAATACTGCAGGAGGGGCCTCCATAGCAGCCAGCTTTTTACGACTCTTACTGGTGAAAAAACTGCCAAAAAATCCACCATTTGAATCGGTGTCGGGCGATGCGGTAGTGGGACTAGAAACAGGAATCGGTTTTCCCTTGTGGTCGACACGAGTTGGCGGGGTAGGATGCATCTTCTCTTCGACAATCGCCATAGCCTTATGGCCGTTCAAAAAGTCGGGATGCGCAGTGTTAACGTAGCAGGACTCCATGTTAACCATGTCAGACACGAGAGCGTTGGTAGGAAGCAACCTCGCTCTGAGGAACGCAACCATTGTATCATTTAGGTTCTCTCTAAGGTTGGGATATCTTTTGTAAATGGGCTTTTGCAGAATGTGACTGATAATTCTCACCAGTTCATCGTAAACTAGTGATACACACTTCAAACTAGGCTCTTCAAAACGCTTGATCTGCTGCTTAACAATAACTTCAAAAGCCTCGGTACCCACGAAAAGCGCTGGAGACGATCCGGAAGAGTTGTATAAGATTGTGCGGATGTCTACGTCCTTAACCTGGTCAAAGGGATCAACGGCTTTAACGCCATTAGAATAAAGCTCGTGGAAAACAAAGCTGATACGGGCTCCACCGGACAGCTCGGTCGTACTCAAGTCCTGACTGTTACCGTCAAGAATCGTACGATATTCGTTTGACAGCTCTGTAATTAAATTCAAAACAATGTTTGAGGGCGATCCAAGAAGATCAGTGCCACCAAGCTGTTGAAGTTCAGCTTGATACTTGGAAAGTGTACTGTGGATTCTAGCCTTGATGTCAGGTAAGGTGTTCTTGATATGATGTAAGAGAATCATATTGAGCTTGCGAGCTAAAAATGGCGTACCGCAGTATTGAGCTTTTGCTCTGTAAGATGGGTGATTCTCAAAAAAGGATCGTTCGGCCTCAATTGCGTCTTTAATTCTTTTTCTTGTGTCAATATCCTTTTGGCCACGATTGATAACTGGTACGTAGCCATATCTCAAGGGGATAACTCTGCCAGCAAGAATGTCGACCACATCAGTGCCGGGATCCATAAGATCGATCTTAGTTAAAACACCAATGGTCCGGGATCCCTCAGGATCAACTTCTCTAGCAAGTTTGAGACCATCCGAATTGGCAAGATCTGTGTTAGCGGCGGTAACCGACAAAATGATGGCGTTAGGTTTGCTGATAAACTTGAGAACCATATCTTTAATCAATCTTTCAATATCTCTAGGCTGGTCACCAACAGGAACTTTTGTGAGACCAGGTAAATCAACCAGTGTGAGCGTCAACACATTAGGCGAAAAGATTCTCAGGTTAATAGGGGCAGAAGAAATACCCGCATTTGTACCGGTAACATTTTCAGTCTCCCTCTCAATCTCCTTTCTAATTTCATCAAAATTATGAAACTTCTTATCGGGCAGATGAAGAAATTCACCCCACTCGTTTGGGTTGGTGCCGTCTTCATTATCTTCGGTAGGCGCGCCTGGCTCAACTCTGCGGTTGGTGAGCTGCAAAACTAGCGGTCTACGGGTGACAATGCCAGTGCCACGAGGAAGAAAGTCTCTGCCAACAATGTTTTCAAGAACAGAACTTTTGCCACTTGATTGCGAACCCACAACCGTTATTTGCGGCAGATCGATTGGGTTTTGAATAGTCCCCAGGCTGGCAAAAGCGTCCTAAAGGTAAATCGTGTTAAAATCGTATAGAATATCAAAAAGCCAATACACAACTAATGGCAATTCAATCCAATTAGCATACCTGAAGCTTGTTAACTGTATTAATTAATTGCTTGTCCATTGAATCTTAGTGACAAAAAGTTTTAAGAGTTGTTAAACGATATCTCTATTAAATAGAAACTGATTCAAAAGCAGTTGGCGAGAGAAAAAGATCAAAGTCCACGTCGATAGAAACAATCTTTACTGTTTCCTTTGGTTACCCTGTCTCTTACTTGAATAATTGTGCGCAGTTGGGAACAAGTGCAGGGGAAAAAAAAAAAAAATTAAAATCTCAAAATCTCTATTCATCCAGATCTATGATCTAAATCTAGCGGTCAAGTAAACAACAAATAACAACCACTATGGCAACAGCAAAGACACTAAATCAGCTAGTGGATCAGCTAGACAGATACCATGAAATGGTTTCAGCAAACCAAAGCATTTTTCTCAAAGCGAGCAAGAAAACAAACGTAATAGACGTTCCGGGCCTCGACACTGCCGCTCTCAAGCAGATCAAATCGTCAGTGCAGGGAATCATTGACATTGTCACCTTACTGAAAGCTCATATTACAAAAGTTGGCATAGCGTTTAAACCACCAATTTCGGTTGAACCCGCGTCTAAGACACTCGCTGATAGCGCTGGACTTATCCCGCAGCTGGTTTCGGCTTTCATTGCGCTGTCCAATGACCAAGAGAAGGCAAACAAGATCGGGGTCTTGCCGTTACTTGAGGCAAGAGAGCTTGTTGAAACCCTGCTCACATCATGCAATGGTCTTGCTGTAGAGCTGAAACTGCTTACTAAAAGCGAGAACGACGGATCCAAAGAAAATGATGAAAACGTCAGTTCTGGATCACGACTGGTGTCGATCGGTAAAGTGTGGGAGGCTTGTGATGCCGTAGTTGCCATTCCCAAACTCCAGTCTTCAAAAATTTTTGCTACCAGAGCAGAGGGATTTGCACAGATGGTTGATGACGCATTAGAAGATTTGGAAGGTGTCGTCGATAATACTGGTGGCGACGTGGATGATTTTTTTGATGAGGACTTTGACGATGACGATTTTGACGAGAAAAAAGTAGAAAATACCTGTCCAAAAGAAGATGATGAGGATGGTGATCTTTCACCAGTTCAAGAGCAGGCAAAGCTGTTATTTGAGCAGTTGTCTAAGGTCTCTGGGTTCATCCGAGATGTGATCATCCCACAAGTTAAGAAAAACCCTAAAGAAGTTAAACTTCACTTCTTGTTGATAAAGGCTCTAGAAAAGCTCACAACGAGTATAGACAACTCGGTAGTTGAGTACTTTTTTCAAGAAACTGACGAGGAGGAGGCCAAGGAGATTAACGAAAAACTTATCAAAGAGATCAAATCTCTAGCAAAGTTGAGCGGTCTAGGGCCTGAGAAAGACCCTGAATTGGATTCTTTGACTAGCGAGTTTGTCGAGAAACTCAATGTGTAACATTAAAAAATAGCATTTTTATATTTTTTTTTGTTTCTAGCTCTATGATAAGTGCACTGTAGAATATTACACTCAGTTTCAGAAAGACCAAGTTATCTTGATTAAGGCACCCGTGTGTTGAGAAATAAAAAAAAAGATACTGAAAACTCCACCAGATGAATGCACATTTATGTGAAGAATATATAATTGTGTTAAAATTAATTTTCATGTCTCTTATGCGCTGTGAAGCTTTGATAGAGCAATTAGAATAGCGTCTTCTACTCTCGCCGTCTTGATAGTCCGTACTCTACTGTCAAATAATTCTTCAACAGACTTATTCTCGGGCTGTTGTTCGACTGAGAAAATAATATCTTTCCATTTTCCAAACACCAGCATGACGTTTTCCTTCAGAGTGACAGAATCAGCCAGGGGCTCAATGTTTTGCAAAGCTGCATTAGAGACGTCAGCTGTTGACTTGGACGCCAAAAATTCTGAGCAAGGAACCCATAATTTAGAACCCTTTTTGTCTGCAAGAATCTCGTTCAAATCGTCAACCACACTCACATTGTAGCCTAAAAGCCGACTAGCCTCCTCTTTATCACTGCTGGTCACAATTTTCTTGCTTGTCGGGTCAATCACAACTCGCTGATTGATTTTTACCTTGTCATTGTTCAGTTCTAGCAGTTCTTTCAAGCCAATATTGACAAGTTTGGTTTTGTTGCTATCCTTTTTCTTGCTGCTGCTCTTCTTCTCAATCTTGCCTGAAGCGGCACCAAAACCAACAGTGTACTTGCTCTCAAAATTTATCAGTTTGGGAAGCTTTTTCGCTGTGTCAAATGGCTTAAGGTTCTTAAATAAGGCCTTTCTGAGCGAAGGAGGAGTCACAAAGTAGTTGAGCAGGTCGACTAGTCTATCAGTATCGGACTCCTCTATTTGTTCTGTGACTGCTTTTACCGACATATTTTTCTTATCATCTATTTCATCATCTCCAAAAATAACTTTTTTCGGCAGGGGCTCGTCGTCAAAGACCAATTTTTTGGGTTTTAGGTCCTTAGCAGGTGTCGCTACTGATGTTGTGGTGGTCTTAGCCTCGGCCTTTTGTTCTGATTCAGGCTTCAAGCTAATTTTTTCGATTTTTTCACTGTCAACCTTGTAGATAACAACGTTTTGAATGCCGTGAAGGGTTGCAGCCTGGCTGATCTGATGGACGGTCGAGGCGGCTTGTTGCTGGCTACGGCAATTAGACGGAGATATCACCGATGACGGGATACAGAGTGTTATAGACTATACACATTTTGTTAATAAAAATATAGCTTGTTGAAAGAAAAAAAAAGGAAAAATATTGGATCTAACCTTGGATAATTTTTCAGGCATGCTTGTGAGATGGGTGGAGTGTTTGAGTAGTACGGAACTGATCAACAGGTCTCAACGCTTGTGTGTCGTGAAAAGAAAAAAATTTTAGTGAGTGCAAAAAAAAACTCCCAAAAATGATCTTGTTCAGGCTTCAGCCTTTGAGATCTGGTTCAACAATGGTAATCCCTTAGGGACCAACCCGAATATCTCAGTAACAATAATCCGTTATAAGAGCTTGAAATTCAAATTTGAGTTATTTTTATGATTGTAACAATTTCTTTAGTAAGAGTAGTTACTTGGAGCACTTTTTTTAAAACACAGGTCAACACCCAAACCTGTTTTTTACTGAACAAAATATAGTGTGTTCTTTTTGCTTCTGTATGGTGTACAAAAACACAAGTACACAAACTTTCCGACTTTGACGTTTCGCAAAATGTTACAGGATATAAAATTTACACTTTAAGATCATTGATTGTGGATACTATTTATAAATCTATGATGAAAAAAGCATTTTGAACAGTTCTGCTTAGGGCTTACCCGGCTATCGGATCTACTACGTACCTACACGGCGGGTTTTGAATCGGTTTTCTGCTTTTTTTTTTATTGTCTCAATCTATTCGGACCGAAATCAAAACAATATATACAGGTAATAATAGGTAGCAATGGTTCAACTTTCAATTAAAAGTTGTAGTCAGACCAACAAAAATTCAAGTTTTTGTTCTCTGCCTCTAAACTGTTCGCTCACACTTCCGAAGCATTACGTCATCTACTTTCCGATACTGTCGGTTGTTCAGTGTACTATTTGTAGTTATTTTTATTATTTATTTTTTTTAGCTCCTTTGAATTGTGATTAGTAAAATGAACAATTAGCTGCTAATTGAAACTGATAGAATTTTTTAATTGGTTTTGTCTCAAATGACAGAACTGTTAAATTATTTAAGAATTTCAATTTTTTTGACTAAATGTTGCGTGGGGCGGCATCGGATCATGGTATCGTTGTAGGAAACCTTTTTGGTTGCAGGGGTGGGTGAGAGTGATTTGGCATCATTGTCGGTTAGAAAACGCTAGAAATTAGTTTACGCAAACAATTTTTTTTTTTTCCTTTGTTTATTTTTATTTCGTTTCTCTTTCTTTTCTCTTCTTAAAAATTTTTCTAAAACTAACGATCAGTTATATCTGAATTGTGAAAAAAAAAATCAAAAACATAAACAAGAAAATCATGTCTTACCCAGGACAAGGCTACAATTCTTATGGTGGTCGCCGTGAAGGTGGCTACAACGAAAACGAAAGAGGTTATGGTGGAGAATATGCTAGAGGTGACAGCTGGGGTGAACCCCCACAGGGCCCTCCCCCGGGCGGCGACCGCTACGGTCCTCCCGCTGGTCCTCCTCCCGGTCGTCAGTTTGGTGACGACTATAACCGCAGCATGGTTCCACCTCCTGTCGACGACTACTCCAGGCCCAGCTATGAAAGCAACACCGAATATGGTGGTCGCGAGAATAGCAACAGAAGACGCGAGGAGAGTTACGGCAACAGACGCGAAGAAAGCTACGGCGGCAGACGCGAAGAAAGCTACAGCAGAAGAAACGAAGAAAACTACGGCGAAAGACGTGAGGAAGCTTATGGCGGTAGACGTGAGGAAAGCTACGGCGGCAGAAACGAAGAAAGTTACGGCGGCAGAAACGAAGAAAGTTACGGCGGCAGACGTGAGGATAACTACGGAGGCAGAAATGAGGACAATTACGGTGGAAGACGTGAAGACAACTATGGCGGTAGACGTGAAGATAGTTACAACAAACGCGAGGATATCTACGAAGAAAGGCGTGAAGACAACTACGGTGGTAGACGTGAAGACAACTACGGCGGTAGACGTGAAGACAACTACGGTCGTGAGAGTTCTGAATACGGTGGTGGCGAACACAAAAAACATGGTCACAAAGAAAAGACCAATCATGAAGAATATAAGTACGGCAGAAATGAAGGCAGTGACTACAGAAGAGATGGTGAAGATGTTTACGGCGGTGGTAGAAAAAATGAAAATGAGTATGGTCGCGAAGAAAATGAAGGCTACAACAGTCACAGCAACAAAACTAGCAACAGTTACGGAAGCAACTATGAGAATGATAACAAGTACGGCAGAAACAACAACAATAATAACAGCAACAACGTTGGCGGATACGGAAACAACAACAGCAACAACAACGGAGGCTCTGGTAGTAGCGGCGCCGAAAGTTTTGGCGGAAAAGTTCCCTATGGTGGATCTGAAGCTCATTTTAGCGCGCCACCTAACGAACCTCAGTCGTTTGGTGTGGATGGCTACAATTTCCAGTACTCAGCGTGCACGGGTCGACGCAAGGCTCTGTTAATTGGTATCAACTATATCGGCAGCAAGCAGCAGCTCAAGGGCTGCATCAACGATGTCAAAAACATCAAGCAGTTTTTGCAGCAGCATGGTTATAGTGAGGAAGACATGGTAGTGCTGACGGATGATTTGGGACCACAGTCGCAGCCTACTCGTGCTAACATGCTTCGCGGCATGCAGTGGCTTGTCAAGGACGCCAAGCCCAATGACTCGTACTTTTTCCACTACTCTGGACACGGCGGTCTGACCCCAGACGAGAGCGGTGACGAAGACAGTGGCTTTGACGATGTCATCTACCCCGTTGACTTTGAAAAGGAAGGTCCTATTCTTGACGATGAAATCCACGAGATCATGGTGCGTAAGCTGCCGCAAGGCGCACGTCTCACAGCGCTGTTTGACTGCTGCAACTCTGGCACTGCTCTGGATCTACCTTACTTTTACTCGACCAAGGGTCTCATCAAGGAACCCAACGTGTTGAAGGAAGCGGGCGAGGGCCTGTTTTCGGCGTACCAGATGTACGAGTCTGGCAATATCCAGGGTGTGGTCTCTCAGGTCACCAACGTGTTTAACCGCGTGCGCCGGGGCAACGAGGGCTACGAAAATGCCAAGAAAACCAAAACGTCGCCGTCGGACGTGGTTATGTTTTCCGGATGCAAGGATGACCAGACCTCAGCCGACACGTTTGCGGACGGCCAGGCCACGGGCGCCATGTCCCACGCGTTTGTCAAGATAATGAACGGCACTCCCAACCAGTCGTACTTGACACTACTCCAGAATTTGCGTAAGCTGTTGGAGGAAGGCAATTATTCGCAAAAGCCGCAATTGAGTTCTTCGCACCCTATTGATGTTAACCTTAAGTTTATCTTCTAAACAAGGGTGTAAAATCTTTTGTTGAAAGACTTTAGGTTTAGTTAACTTTAGAAAGCCAGTTTATACTTTTCTTTTTTTTTACAGTATACACAATATATCAAGAAATTTTTTAAGTGAACAAAAAAAAATTTAAAACCAAGTGGAATATACTAGAGATGCATTTGAGACCAATTTAACTTTTTTCGAAACTGAAAATTAGAATAGACTTGTTTTAATACCAAAACTACAGTTAATACATATTTGTAAATGAGTTTGTACTGTTTTTTTTTTAGTATTTTATTGTAGATACCACTGATAAAAACTTATTCTATAAAGCAGGAAATGTCTTGACAAGTTGATATAGAATCTAATCCAAGGAGAGTTGACAACTATAAGAAGAAAGAAAAGAAAAAAAAAATTGAACTAAAAATATTTACAACTGATTGACTTTTCTGGCTTTCTATTAATTCTTCAAAGTTTTATTAGTTTTAAAATAAAATTTACATTTGTGTTTTGAGATGTATACTGTATTATTAAAGATTTCCTATCCATGATTTGTTGTTTTGCTATTTGTAGTTTTTTTTTTTTTTTTTTTCAAGCGCAAACCAAAAAATATTCTGGTATTTCTTTTAATTTAAAAAAAAAAAAAAAAAAAAAAACATGTCAGTGAGAGAATTTATTGAAAGAAAACATTAAAATCCCATTTCTCGGAGTTCCCTGTTCACAATAGGCTAGAAACAAAAAGAAAACACGTCTCCAGGAACAGTCGTTTGTCAATGTAGGCGCGGTAACCAACTTTTATTTTTGACACTTTTATTTGGACGTATGACATCGTAGCCTTCATTTCAATAGTTTAGCCACCAGCACACAAAATTATGGAGGAGGAGAGTTATGGCTCGCCTATCACAGGCTATACTACAGACAGACTGGTTCCCATTCACGCAAAATTGCAGATTATGCCATCATAGCTTTTATTTTGATCAAACAAAGACTAAAAAAAAAAAAAGTCGAATAGATTGGAAGGGAGTTTTGTGTAAATGTTTACTTATTGCCTATCTTGGTGAAGGCTGATTTTTCCTACCAGCCAGCCATGTTAGAAGAAGGGACATGGAAGCGTTGTTAAAGTATAACATCACATGTACATCGGCTAGACAGTCTACCTTTTAAGCAAGGTAAAAGACCTAAAACAAAAGAGATGGCCAGATCTACTAGCAATGATGGCATCGCAAAAGGGCGGCAAGGGCTGGACCCGGCGTGTACCACGAAAAAAGACACTTTAATTCACCTCATACGTCACAAATGAGAAAGATTATCATAAATGGCATCTACTCAAGACTTGGTTGTGTTAGGGCTTTGTTCCAAAAGGATCATTGTGACAAAAAAAAAGATGCAGGAACAGTAGTGACTCTGTTTTTTTTTTTTGAAATTTTTTTCTTTCTAATGATCTCAGCAGTCTTACAAGCTTAGATTTTTGTTTGTTTTGTATGGAAATGATCACCATTCTTACTATTGTGTGTTTCGTTGCTGTTTGGATTTCTTTCACGCTGTTTGAAATTTTTTTCTTGTTGTTTTGAAAGGCCATAATTTTCATTTAGCAGTTTCCTTCCTGCCAATTTGTTTTCTTTATGCCATGGGAAGTAGTAGACTACGTTTTTTTTGTTTTTTTTCTTCTTTTTGATTAAACTCCGTTATTACTACCTTAATAACCCACAGGCATCAGTTGTGAATGGAATTCTACCTGTTCCGAGAAAATTGGGATTATTGTTTTTTTTTTTTTTAAATTTGCTTTTTATTTGTTTTTGAACTAAAAAGTAATCAAAGTAAACAAACCAACCAAAAAAAAAAGTACTCTACACTTGTAAAGTAAACATTTTAAAGCAAGAGGTTAGAACCTTAAAATCAAGTTGAGGGTATGCGCACAGTACACGTGGAAAGGTTAACCTTAAAAAAAGAACCACCCAAGAAAATGTGTGCATCTGAAACAAAAAAAAAAAATATGAAATTTTCTTGAATCATCGTTGTATCTCGTTGATTTTTTTTTTTTTCACAAAGCAACCTCACAAAACACAAAAAAAAAAGAGATAAAACTTAAGCTCTTTTTACTACATTTAATGCAGGTTCTTTCAAAATCTTTTGTTATAGGCACGCCGCCGACTTGGCTTTGATATTGCTGTATCTGTGTAACTGTGTGCACGCGAGAGAGAAAGAGAGCAAAAAAAAAAAAAGTTGTTTTTTCTTTCCAGATGTGATCTCAATATCCAGATCAACGATAAAATGCTAGAAATCGCAATTTTTTTTCGCCCTGCGTTATTTTCAAACCAAGCGTTTTTTTTAAAAAAATTTTGAAGTTTTTAAAAAAATAATTTTTTAAAAGTTGTATCTTCTGCTGTAAGATTCCGTTCTGAGGGTAAAAAATTAAATAAATAAAAATTTCACTGTCGTCATTATTGATTGTGAGCATCTCTCCTAAAATCGGTATCAAACCGAGAATAAAAAAAAATTAAAACAGTTTGGCTCAGAAACACACCTATTAGGGCATTTCATCTTATTTTGCTTACATGGATCTGTCAGATCTGCGTATCATCTTTTTATTTTGAGACCTCCCAAGAGATTTTCACATCTAACAGTTTGATGTAGAGTTTGTTTTTTCTCTTTTTTTTTTTGAATCATGTTTCAAAGAATCTGTTTTACATCCTAGTCCGGCTGCTTTTGTGCTACATTGGGGTTCGTCCCTTTAAATTTTTTAACTCTTTTAGAAAGTGCCGTGAAGCAAATGATTCTTTGTGTTGCTATTATTTATTCACACTGTCACGAATTTTTTTTGTTTCCTTCGCAACATTTGTCGCCATAAGCCCATGGTACAGAGTTTTTCTATTTTTTTTACACTGTAGTTTGTTTTTTCTGTATGCAAATAGCCTAATACCATCATGAATTTAAAAAATTAAGCTTTCAAATTTTTTTATTATTTCCAATTTGGATTCTATCTGCTTGAATTAAATGAAAAAAAAACTGTGTGCTAGTGTTGTTTCTTTTAAAAGTTAGCTTCTAGGTCTAAAGACTTGAGAGTTTCACCTTTTTTTCCTGTTGAGTTTCTCTACCTATCCGTTACTGTTATTGCTTAAAACTCCTAGAGCGGTAATAGCAGACTACAAACAATGTTACAAAGAGTGCCGCATCTACAAATACACAAAATAAGCTACACGCATTTTTTTCCCTTGAATCCACACTTAGTGGGGACGTGTATCTACGTATAATATACAGTTGTCAACTAATCAACTCCTTTCTAACTTGCCCATTTCTTGTAAAGTGGTTTCCAGCTTGATTCATGGCTAAACCCGATTTTCGATTTAACCCACTGTCCGGTATTTTGCACTTCTAGCTTGGAGCTAGGCACGGTTAAACAAATTTCATAAAAGTAGACTTTAAAGTATCTTGTGTCCCGTAGTGAAAGAATTTTTCACGTTGCTGCAGTATCAACATTAAACAGATGCTTCCTATTACAAGTAGCTGAACACTGATTAGAATTATATTTTTTTCTGCAGCCTATCAGATTTTCTGGCACAAACACACTTGTTAAAACCTCACTGGGATTGTAGATTGTCTGGTACACCTCATAATCTAGCATCATTCATCTTGCTGGATACAGTTGAGATTTAGCTACCTTATTCACAATATGGGATTTGTAAAACAAGGAAATTTTTATTTGCTGGCATCACTTAATTTCCAGAACGATAAAGATTTTTTTTTTTTGACTTCTGTAGATCAGTACCTTTTTTTTGAAAATCTTTTTTTTGTCAGTTTACTCTTTGTTACGGCCTTCCGTCTATGGTTCCAATTTTTAGATTTTTTGCTTGATGCATCGAACCGTCTAGTTAATACAACACACAAGAGTAAAGAAGAAAGCTGAGCAATTCTGTAGTTTAGTTCATATTGCCAATTGCATTTGTCGCCTCTATTGTGTTTGTTTCAGAGAATAGCAGTTTTAAGAGTTACAGTTTTTAAACTTAGCTGACTACCATCTACATACAGTGGTAATCGATTTTTTTTATTCCATGAGCCTCCAATCTTGTAAAAGCCTCACTACTATTACAGTAGTTTGTTTCAACTCTGGCCCTTTAGTCTAGGACTTGAAAAATACCATGACTCAATCAACTCTTAAATTTTGATTTGAAACTCAATTTCTTGTCAATTTGGGACATGTTGAGCTTTTTACAACTCCGTAGCATGTAATGGCGTCAGGTTTTCACAACAAACTGTATAAATCCAACCCATATCAACTACAAACCTGCCCGGGTTAGCCAATTAACTGATTCCGAGTTTTTTTTGAATTGATCCAATGTGAAAATTGCTTGCTACTAAAAATATAATAACTTTTTTGATAATACGTACCATTGTGCCATATGCCTTTTTGTTGTTGAAAATTTCTTAAAAATTTTAAGCTTCGGCCACAACAAGATACCAAAGATCAGCACTTTTTATTGATACCGCCGTTGCTAATGTTGGTTTGCTCTGCAAAACAAAAGCTCGAACCATTTGTGTAGTTACTGTAGCACTCAAACAGACTGTGAAGGCCTGGTGGTTGAGATATACGGGTCAAGTTGGTTGAAGTTATTTAAAAGAGCGCTTGTCATTAATAAAGAGTTGCTGCTATCTAATTGGTGTTCACAAAGTTTTTTTCTGTCCAAGAACTCAATGCCATTTGTCCGGTTGTTTGTTGCACATCATGCTAGTATACCATTTTTTGGTGAACCGAGAAAAATTGGTGCGTTTGATAGCCCATAATGTTAGATTCTTTGTAATGCCGTTCAACATTATAATAGAGATGGTATTATGAAGTGACTGTGGGTGCCATTAGTTAATGAATCTAACTTGTGTCTATTTCTTTGCCTTTTATTAGTAGTCATTTAAAGTATCATACTAAGGTTTTGTTTTTATTAGACTTCTTACGTTTATCGCATTGGCCGTTCTTTTGCCAAAGTAATTTTCATAGTCTTCTTGATACAGTGTAAATAGTAGTAATTTTTGCAAAGTACAAAGCCAAAAAAAAAAAAACCATTTAGCTTCATTATAGGAAGTCGCCGCCCTAGAGCGATGCTATTTTACGCTAGCTTCTTTTTTTTATTAGTATTTCACTTTCAATAAGCAGCGTTTATTCAAAAAACTCACGTTCTAATTGAAAATCAAAAAGTTTAAATTTCAGTCAGTTTTTTGACTCATCTCTGCTGGTTTTGGTCTTTTTCAGGCTTGAAAATTCTATTAAAAGTTTTCAGTGATGTTTTGAGTGCCGGCTCTCGGGTGGCAGAAACTTCAAAGTTTGCGTTTCTTAATGCACCGTTTCAAGTCAATTGTTATCAGTTTAAAATTCGTCGTGGCAATAAGCCAGATTTAGTCAAAAAAAATAAGTTGTTCTGGCTAAAGACTTGGGTTTTTAAAGCACAAATTATGCTTGCACATAGAATTTTTTGATTTTTTTTGGGTCATTGTTGGCTGTAGTCATCATGATCCCAATTCAGCAACCTCTCTTCTGGAATTCTCTCACTGTAACTTTATAACTACTTTTTGGCAGCCCGATTTTTACTCTGCTAAAATATCTGGAAAATGGTAATGGTTGTAAATGTACGCTTAGTTGAGTCTTATGGTTCTCTTCAGGTTTGAACGACAAAACACAAGTGTTCTTTAGAGTTCGTAAATAATGTAGTTTTATTCCTTGAAAATTGTTATTAACTCTGCACTGATTGGCTTTTCTAAAAACTTTGACTATACTAATTAAAAAAATTTTCCTTACTGATGCTTTTTTTCCTCTCTTGAATCAGTTCTCTTTATTAAAAGCTATATTTTCTGATTTAGAATTTTTTTGATTCACTTTTTGTGCATTCTTAAATTTTTTACCGTTGTCCAATCTCTAAATGCGCTTCAATGCCAAATCATTGTAATCGTGTGCGTGAGTTTTCCATTTCTTCTTTTGCAGGTGTTTTACTTTAAGTGATCATTGTGGTAGCAAGTTTTTTTACACTGTCCTAATTGACCCCGCCTAATACTATACTTATACTGTTCCTTTTATCTTTGATCCTAGTGGAAAATTGTGCAAATTCATTGCTGAAATTTACTTTAGTCCAGTTTTAACTGTGAGTGCAATCATTCCACGTTTGTGTTTTCAATGTTTTTTTTTGTCTTTCTGGTGCGCTCAATTGTGTTTTCTGCAACTTGCTGTTTTTTGTGGGCCATTTCCACAACCAATTCTGCTTGCTCGCTGAACTCGTTAGCTTTAGTTGGGCTACCTTTTATACAACTCGCATTTCCATTTTATTTACCTTGGACTCAATCGAAGTGGTTTGGTCGTGTGCATATGATGCTTATTGAAGATGTTGAGTTTTTTTCGAGTCTGTCATTTCTTCAATAAGAACTTTCAAGTTGCTCTGCCTACTTTTTGATTTCTATAAAATGTTTGTCAGGCTATTATGATACTTTAAAAACCTTATGTAAAACAAAATCAAAAGCGTTTTTTCCATAATTTTTGTCTAGAGCTGAGTTCCTAGCTTTTGTAAAAAATTAACTTGTAACACAGGCATAATGTAAAAAAACTTTGCAGCAGTTTTTCTTGTTCCACTCCAATGACTACTTTTAACACTCTTTGATAACATTTGTTTCTTTCTATTTTCAACAAGAATGATACGTGAATTTTTTTAATGTCCAGCCGTTTGCTATGTCAAAGACTTTTTTTCTATTTGGGCTTCCCCTCTCCCCCTTCCCTAGCTTGTATTATGTTGAGTGGATAAGACTGCCAACACATTACGGTTTGCTTTAATTCTTGAATCAATACAGTTTCTAGAAATTGCACAAATATATACAAGAAAAGATAATTCTGAAAACATTTTGGTGGATTTTTACTGCACTTTCAAAAGTGTAAAAACAAATAAAATCTCGAATCTACAAAAGCCCTTTTTCAATGAGAGACTTTTCAATTATCAAAAAAAATCAAAAAGCCTACCATTTTAGCAGGAAATAAAGTGACTTTTAAGTACTATCAGCCATTAATAGATAGAAAGTCAGTTGCATTTGTTGTTTGTAAGTTAAAAAGAAAAATCCAAAACACTATAACAAAAGATATTGATATTGCATTGATTCTAATCTAGTGGTTTTCTATGAAATTAATTTTTAAATTTAGTCGTTTTAGCACGCTTTGAGTTTCACACCTTGAACGACAAATTGTTTATTGAATCTCAGGAAGCTTTTCTCGCTACTTGTCAATTGAGGACACTAATTTTAGTAATTGGTGATAAAAATAAAATGTAAAACTTACTCTATTTGGTTTTTGCTAAAATTTTGTTTTACATGAGAAGTTTCAACAAGAGTTAGTTTGTTTATTTAGTTTATTTTAATCAGATTTAATTTTTTTTATTGGCTGCGTCGTTTAAATTAGGTCTGCGGAGCCCAAGTGGTTGAAAGAGGGTATATCAAGCGGCTCCATGTCGTGAGCTTGAACCTCCCACCAGTGTGCATAAATTTGCAACGCAATTGTATAGCTTTGGCTAGATAAACCAAATTGACTGCTAGACTAGCTACCCGCTCTTCATTCCAATAGTATTTGTGCAAGCAAAGGATAGCAACAGTTGTGAAGCAGTTTGGTAGTTGTTGTTTTTTTTTTTTTTTTTTTTTTTTTTTTTTTTTTTTTTTTTTTTTTTTTTTTTTT
>JAKVQX010000166.1:0-28798 GCA_030463015.1 Geotrichum citri-aurantii
TTTTTTTGGCTTTTGAATTTTGTCTCCAGATTTTTTTCACTAGGGAAAACAAAAAAAAAAAAAAATTTTATCTTCGACTTTTTTTTTTTCTTTTTTTTAATTTTTTTTTCCACTTCGAATCATTTTGTTCCCCAGTTTACCAGCATCAACCACTTTTCCACCGATATGTCTACCAACTCCATTAAGATCCTTTCCGGTGATGTGCACCGCAACCTCGCGGAGCTTGTGGCCAACCGTCTTGGCCAGAAGCTGTGCAAGGTCAACGTGTTCCGCGACTCGAACCGTGAGATGTCTATCACTATCGGTGAGTCCGTGCGTGACGAAGACGTCTACATTGTCACACAGATTGGCTCCGGCGACGTCAACGACCGTATTCTTGAGTTGCTGATCATGGTCAACGCGTGTAAAACAGCGTCTGCGCGCCGCATCACGGCTGTGCTTCCTAACTTCCCTTACGCACGCCAGGACCGCAAGGACAAATCGCGCGCACCCATCACTGCTAAACTCATGGCAAACATGCTCGAGACTGCGGGCTGCAACCATGTCATTACTATGGATCTACACGCATCGCAGATCCAGGGCTTCTTTGACGTGCCCGTCGATAACCTTTACGCTGAGCCAAGTGTCGTTAACTACATCAAGCAGAACATTGATTACCAGAACGCCATCATTGTGTCGCCAGACGCCGGTGGTGCCAAACGTGCGGCCGCGCTTGCTGATCGCCTCGACCTCAACTTTGCTCTTATCCACAAGGAGCGTGCGCGCGCAAACGAGGTTTCTCGCATGGTGTTGGTTGGTGATGTTACTGACAAGATTTGCATTCTGGTCGACGACATGGCTGATACCTGTGGTACGCTTGCCAAGGCTGCTGAGACCCTGCTGGGCCACAACGCGCGTTCCGTTATTGCCATTGTGACACACGGTATTCTGTCTGGCCGGGCCACTGAGATTATCAACAAGTCCAAGTTGCAGAGCGTTGTTTGTACCAACACTGTGCCTCTTGAGGGCAAGGACGTCCAGTGCGAACGTCTTGCTACCATTGATATTTCTGGCGTGCTTGCCGAGTCTATCCGCAGACTGCATAACGGTGAGTCCGTGTCTTACTTGTTCCGCAATGCGCCCATGTAAGCTCTTGTCTCAGGGCAAGCGGTGTCAGGTGACAGTCCCGGCGAGGGCAATTGGTTCCTGATGCATGTTGGCTGCCTGAAGAAGGAGTCACCCTTTTTTTTTTTTGTTTCATTTCAATTTTTATATTTTTTTATTTTCATTTTCTATATTTTTTATTTTATTTTGTTTAACCTTTAAACATATTTGAACTGTTCAAAAAACAAAAAAAATAAAACCTCACCGGCTTTTGACCATTTTCTAATTACCAGTTTTCAAGTTTTTCAATTTTTTTTTTTTTTTTTTGAAAACCTCTAAACTTTCTAGTAATGTCGCAATTGCAGAAATCTGTATTCAAAAGCAAGCTACAAGCGCTGCCGGAAGACATTAATTTGTCCCACATCATGCCTGCGCCAGCCGTGGCCCCAAGACGGCGGCGCCAGCAGTACGAGCTCAAACCGTGGTCAAACTACTTTGCCCAGAACTTGACCTACCCCAGCCCCGAGCGCGGCGTGCGCTTCAACGTCTACTACACGCCACCCACGAACGGAGGCCCCGTGTTTGTGTTCCACCACGGCGCCGGTGCCGCCGCGCTATCGTTTGCAGCGCTCGCCAAGTGCCTGCGCGACCCCGCGGTCTTTGAGGCAGACGGGAGCGGCACCCTGCCCGGGTTCATTGCGTTTGATGCGCGCGGACACGGCTTCTCCGAGTACATAGCGCCAGAAAGTAGCAGCCAAGAGCCGGAAGATTACTCGCTGGCGACGCTCACGGCTGACTTTGTGTGGGTTACGAACGCTGTGCTCAGCGACCCGGCGCTTGCCGACCCGGCCGCGGGGCTCGCTACTGCGTCCCTGATCCTGGTCGGCCACTCGCTAGGTGGGTCAGTCGTAAGCTCCGCATGTAGCCCGCCGAGCGTGGCGGAGCTGGCAGACGGCCGCGGCGCCGCCGCCATCACGGGCGTCGTCGTACTCGACGTCGTCGAAGGCTCTGCAATTGACGCGCTCTCAGCCATGAACAGCATAATTAACTCCATTCCAAAACAGTTTGATTCGCGCGAGGACGCCGTCGACTGGCACGTACGAACAATGGCTCTGCGCAATAAGGACTCTGCCTGCGTGTCGGTGCCCCCGCTACTTGTGCCGCTCAATCCATCCTCCACGACGACAGCGACGACAATGGGAGCTAGCGCCAATGATGATTTTAATAAGGACGAAGACATTAAATACGGTTGGAAACTAGATTTGCGCAAGACCGCGCCGTTCTGGCGGGGCTGGTTTGAGGGCCTGTCAGCCCGGTTTTTAACCATCTCGACGTCTATATCCAAGCTACTGATTCTCGCCGGCACAGACCGCCTCGACAAGGAATTGATGATTGGCCAGATGCAGGGCAAGTACCAGCTAGTCGTGTACCAGGACAGTGGCCATTTTGTGCAGGAGGATGTGCCAGGCAAGTGCGCACTCACGCTTTATGACTTTTGGGAGCGCAATGACCGTAGCAGCAGCACCAACGCCGCGCGCCTAAAAATCGTGCCAAAGTTTGGTACCTTTAACAGTTAAAGTCAAGCGAGAGTAGGGTGCGGTTTTACAAAAAAAAAAAATCAAGTATGGTTAAAAAAAAAAACCCTCTATTTCTTTCGCCTTGATCAAAACACTAGTTTATCAATTTCGCATTACATTACAGACTAGAATGATATAAAAAGTATAAATAGTAAAGTATACATTGTTATGGAAAAAAAAAAAAAGTTGTTTGAAAAGACGGTGAATGCGTGGGGTGTATGAAAATTAAGCTAGACGGTTGGCTTTTCTTTTTTGCTATTCTGACCATTCCATACTATATAAAAGTATTACCACTTATCAGGCCCAAACGATTTTCCATCTTTTAGTGTATTGAGTGCCATGCCCTTTGTGTCTGCAGTATTCATCCCAAGACGCGAGCCCCACCAGTCAGGCGGGCCAACCCGTGGCGACAGCGTGATCAGAAAGATGCACAAAGATCCAAGCGCCAGTCCTAGATCCAGCCCTGCCGACAAGCTATAGTTGTACTTGGCCCACCACCCAAAGTACCGGCGCTTGATCCAGTAGCCAAAAATGTAGCCCACTATGCAATATGTGCCATAAGTATACGCTGTCGCTGGTGGAATGTAACCCGTGCCCGTAAAAAACACGGGCCAATGAATGTACTTGACGACAGAGTTGGGATACTTGCGCAAAAACAACCACGTAAAGAGCGGCAAAATCGCACCGACAAGAAAGAACCACAGCGTGTTGTGGTAAATTTCACCAAACCCGAACTGACGATTAGGTCCAATTACGCCCCAGATGACGCTTGCATTGAAAAAAACTCGAGCTGCGGGGCAGCTGAATCCAGCCACCTGGTCGGGCTTGCAAAAATCCTTGATGGAGTGGCTAGACCACGTTGTAACACCTAGTTGGACCAGGCCACCCCATAATGTTGCCACTAGTTGTGCGGTAAATAGAACGCGTGGAGATATTTTCATGTAGTGGCCAAGCTTCATGTCCTGCAGAAACGTTATAGCCTGCGCATTTGTAATGTATCCAAACGTTTTGAAAAAAATCATGGCAATTGGACGGCCCGGGACAATATAGCCTACAATAAATTCAGTGATAACATTCAAGCCAACCGAGATGTTGGTAAGCGCATAGATCATACCCACCGGGACCATCAGGCATGAGGCCAAAGCCAAGGAAAATACTAGAGCCCAAATAGGCATGCCCGTGTCCCATAGCCTCACACATAGCACGGAAAGAATAAAAAACACAATAAACAATGCCCCGAACCACCAATCCGGCGCTTCTTTATACCGCTTCATCAAGCGCATGTGAACATCATCCGGCTCGTTGCGTGAGTTTTTCCAGTAGTAAACAATCTCACGGCCGTGAAATAAAAACGTGTGCACAATCGACGATGACATGGACGCAAATGACATGCCGTACGATACAGCAAAAGTTGTAGGCAGAAACAATGGCGAATAGTTTTTATACTTTTCAGCATCAAACACATAGTTATCTGACAAAATGCGTGTTGAATTGTAAATCTGCTGAAAACGGTCATATGTGTTGATGTCAGACATTGGCAAGTATCGGCCATACCACACGTTTGAGTAATGGATAATCGGAGTCAAAATCCAATAAACAAGTATTAGCGAAGCAAAAATATTTCCAATGGCAAAGAAAGGGGGAATTAACGGTGATCCAATGTATCCCGCAATTTGGTTCCAGTCAAAAGTCAGCGGCATCATACCTAGGCCTGTTGTGGCCCCAAACATCTGATTGATAACAACGTTATCTGGTGCAATCCAGGTCAGGAATGCAAAATTCGACAGAAAGGGTACCAGAAATCCTGGCAGCCAGTACCAGAGAAATGATGCAATTAGCACAATAAAGAAAAACCCCAACCGAGAGATCTTCCACCCGTCTGCAACGTGATTAATATTAAGATGGATGTTGGTTAAAAATGTTGTTGTGACAAGCGTTGATGGCCAGATCATGGATGCGGGGTACACCAAGATTCTGCGTGCTATGCCAGCGATTGAATAGCCAATGGCCTGCGTGGAGAGCATGCCAATAATCTGAAACCACGGTCCAAAATTGAGTCCATAGAAATGTCGCATTGTCACGATTATATCGGTCATATAAGCAGCACCGGAGCCAAACGAGACTGATGCCATGATTGTAATGAGTGTATGTTCTTTTAGATTGAACGGTGATGGATTGAGCTGAATGCGATTGTTAAAGAAACTCCAATTCGGTACTATTTTATCCCATAGCCGCCCGAGAGGCCATGCTATGATAGCAGACACGAACGTTGATATCACAAAGATCGGGCTGTGAAAAGAGAAAATGACATTTACGGAGCAGCCAATTGTCGTCATCAAAAGACCAATGACCCACATGCGTACCGTGTTCTGTGGCAGAGAGACATCATCAACATTGGGTACTGATGCACGAACCTCCGGGTACGGGCTGTCGTCTTCGGCAGTTAGTTCAATGTATTCTGTCTCGTCTGGTCGTGGATTGGACGTCCCTAACATGGCTGGAGAAGGTCTTTTGTTGAAAATTTTATTCATAAATGTCTGGCGTTTTTGTACTCGAATCTTTGTTAGTGGAACTTCGCTACCGCCGTCGCTGGCACCGGCTATCGACGAGGGCACAGATCTAGATGTATCCCGCAGCCGTGTCGAAGTGTTGTGTAGAGAGCCTGTGGCTGAGTTTAGTTCCGAGTCCATAATGCGTTTTGTCAAAAAGATATGTGTGATAAGTAAAAAAATTGAACAAACAAAAATAGAACAAAAAACTGGTCTTCGAAAACTTCAATTGTCTATTTCTTTGAAGGCCAGCTGGAAAAAGAGCATGAAATTTAATGAGAACTGGCAAGGAGTAGAAATGAAAATCCTTCAGAGAAAAGTCTAAGGCATAATTGTACAGGCCTTCTGTCTTCTTTCTGGGAATTAAAAAAAAACTAAACTTTTTTTAATTTAAACATTTTGAGTAATTGCTTCTTTAGGATATTTTGCGGTATTTCTACATTGAGTAGTTTTTCTGAATCAATGCTTCGTCTTTCCCATTTACAATTTTTTTTTTTTTTTTTTTTTTTTTGCTTGTATTCCGCACAAAGTTGATTGACAAGACCTGTTTGCGACTCAGACCCGACCATGCCCGAGATCAACATAGTCTTTGAAGGATGCTGCCACGGCAGTCTCGATGCTATTTACGAAAGCATACGAAAATTGAACAAGAAAGTCGATCTTTTGCTTATTGGAGGAGATTTTCAGGCAGTTCGTGATCAAAGCGATTTGTTTTCAATGTCGGTCCCGCCCAAGTTCCGGCAGCTTGGCGATTTTCACAAGTACTACACCGGCCAGGCACACGCGCCGGTCTTGACAATTTTTATTGGTGGCAATCACGAGGCAAGCAACTACATGCAAGAGTTGTACTACGGTGGCTGGGCCGCGCCAAATATCTACTACATGGGAGCGAGCGGGGCAGTAGTGTTCCGTGACTGCTTGACCATTGCTGGCCTGTCTGGCATCTACAGCGACCGTGACTACAACCAACCACGTACTGAAAAGCTTCCATACAACAGTCGTGACCTTCGAAGCATTTACCACATTCGAAAACACGAAGTCGAGAAGTTGAAACTACTAAAGGGTAAACGTATGGACGTGATGTTGTCGCATGACTGGCCTGCTGGAATTGAGCAGCATGGAAACCTAGCAGGTTTATTGCGAAAGAAGAGTTTTTTCAAAGCTGATATCGAGAAGGGAGCACTGGGATCACCGCCCGCCATGGACCTGCTAAAAACTGTGCGTCCTAAGCAATGGTTAAGTGCGCATCTTCATGTTAAGTACGAAGCTGTCTTTAAGCATAGCGGAGACGTCAAATTGAATTTTGAAGAACTCAAGTGTCACAGTAAATCAAGTGAGCTTGATATTAATTCCATGAAAAATCAAAATGAGACCAAACTGGAAAATGAAGTCAGTGGTAACAAAGATGAAATAAAGCTTGATTTTGACTCTGAAAATCATCAGGATGAGATCGATCCCAACGTTGTTTCCAAAAACCAGGATGAAATTAAACTCGATTTTGATCTCACTAATCAAGATGAAATCAAGCTTGATTTTGAAGAGTCGGTGAACACAGACGAAATCAAACTTGATTTTGAAGAGTCTGTGAACACTGACGAAATCAAACTTGACTTTGATAAGGCTGAGAACACAGATGAATTCAAGACGGAAATCAAAAAACCTACAAGTAACGACGATGAGATCAAACTTGATATTGAAGATCTCACAGTTGGTTCAACAAACAAAGATGAAATTGCATTGGATATTGATGAGCCTAGCGCCAACAACAAGGATGAAATAGATTTGGAGATGGATATGGAATTGCCTAGTAATATTGTTTCTAGTAGGCCAGAGGTGCCGTCCAATAGCGACGAAATTGAATTGGACTTTGAAGAAGAAATTACAGTTCCAAAATCAAAGAATTTTAAGAAAGAACCGACTTCTGATGCCGTTAACTGTGAAACTAAATTTTTAGCTCTCGACAAATGTCTTCCGAAACGGTCCTATCTCCAACATTTCACAATCAACGCTGCCCCGGTACACAACATCAAACAGCATCTTATCAAGAACTCAAACAACAATTGCAGTCAATCTGCACCATCCAGTGAGTCATGTCTGAACCATACATTTGCAGGCATCCCTATTGAATACAGCGCCGACCTGGCGTACGATCCAAACTGGTTAGCTATTACCAAGACTATGAACGAATATTACCCACATTCTCGTTATGTTCCACTCCCACCTCCTGCGGCCACACTCAAAGCTGTACTTGAGACAAACCTTGCGTGGGTACAAGAACATATTGTGGACAAGGACCGGCTTGCAATTCCCACAAACGTGTTTCGCAACCCCCGGTTAGAACCTATAGTTCACCGGGACTATTCATACAACCCACGCTCTGGCAGTCGCAAGTACCAGGAGAACTGGGTCACACCATTTATGCGTAATAGCCAGACTGACTACTTTTGTGAGTTGATTGGTATTACGAACCAGGTACTGGTTCAGCAAGGCTTGGATCCTAAAACACCAGTTCAAGTGCCATCGAACTGGACTCAGCAACTGAAAAGTCCAAACAAAAAGGGAGTTGGTGAACATAATGGTAGTGGGTTTAAAGAGTCAAGTACCCGTCAACGCAAAAAACAAAAGTCTGGGTCTATGTCGTCAAGTGAGCATGGTCTTGCCTCAGTTAATCTTTCAACAACTTCATCTAGCTCTACTACTCTTGATTCGGCTGCCATTCCCACTATTGATGTTGTTGTTGCTGCTACAGCATCAACCACTACTTCAACTATAGCTAACACTCCAGCTAATAACACCACCACCATTACTGCTCGCCCAATCTCTGGCCCAGATTTTTCGGCTAGTGCTGATGTACCCCAGTATGCGGCTAACTCATCTTCCGAGAGCGACTAATCTAAGGTCATTTGAAGAAAGGGGAAAATTTTTTACAAGATTAGCAAGTCGATCCCTTTTTTTTTTTTTTTTTTTGGACTAAAGTGAATTTTATGAATGTTTTTTTTTCTAATTCAGCCCTCTCTCTATAACTTTTTTTTTTTTTTTTCTCCAAACAATTCTATTTTCATTTGTACACTACGCAGTTTTTTTTCTAATTTTTTGATATTCTCTTGTTTTTGTCCTGTGTTTGTGCATGCCAAAAACAATCATTTGATAGGAGGTATTGAGGTTCTGTGGCCCCAACAATTATATACACCAGTTCACGAAATATTTTTTTTTCTCTCTCGACGCAAACAATCCTCCAACCGTCGCGAGTCTGACCCTGTCCTACCCCACATTTTTTTTTTTTTTCTTTTTCACTGTTTAGAAAAAATTTACATTCACATATCCCAGGTATTCTTAAAACTCGTAGATTTACTAAACTATACAAACAAAAACAAACTATATATAATAATTGTAACTTTTTTTTTTTTTCATTTTTTCTTATGACGTTTTGAAATTAATTACCATCCACTTAGTAGACACGCTTGGCAGGAGGAACAGACGCGCACTCTTCAGCATCTAACGTGTTGTAAATGACATCTCTGTACTTGAGCTCAACCTCCTCACCAGGCTTGTGCTGCCACGACAGAGTGTGCTTCATCCACTCCTTATCGTCACGGTCGGGGTAGTCCTCTCTGGCATGGGCACCACGAGACTCCTTACGGGCAACAGCAGAGTAAGCGGTCTGCATGGCACAAGTCAACAGGTTCTGCAGCTCAAGAGTCTCAACGAGATCACTGTTCCAGATCATAGATCTGTCCTTGGTACCGACCTGAGGCAACATTCTGTCGACCTCAGTAATTCTGCGGACACCATCCTCAAGAGAAGACTGGGTTCTGAAGACGGAAACATCGGTCTGCATGACCTTCTGCATGGCAAGTCTGATCTCGGCAGTGGACTTAGGACCATCAGCAGTTCTCATCTTGTCAAGGTTCTCAATGGACTCCTTACCGATATCAGCAGGAACAGCCTTGTGAGGAGTACCGGGGGTGAGCTGACCAGCGATAGTGTGGGCAACAGCACGACCGAAAACAACCAAATCAAGCAGGGAGTTGGCACCGAGACGGTTGGCACCGTGGACAGAGACCGAAGCGGCCTCACCACAAGCGTACAGACCAGGGACAACAACGTCGTTACCGTTCTCGTCGACGGTAAGAGCCTCACCAGTCCACTTAGTGGGAACACCACCCATGTTGTAGTGGACAGTGGGAAGAACGGGAATAGGCTCCTTGGTGACATCGACACCAGCGAAAATAGCAGCGGTCTCAGAGATACCGGGAAGACGCTCGTGGAGAACAGAAGCAGGAAGATGCGACAGCTGGAGGTAAATGTGATCGTTCTCGGGACCAACACCACGGCCCTCTCTGATTTCCAGGGTCATGGATCTAGAGACAACGTCTCTGGAAGCCAGATCCTTGGCGGTGGGAGCGTATCTCTCCATGAATCTCTCACCGTTCTTGTTAAGAAGGTAACCACCTTCACCTCTGGAACCCTCAGTAATAAGACAACCGGAACCGTAAATACCGGTAGGGTGGAACTGAACAAACTCCAGATCCTGCTGAGGAAGACCAGCACGGGTGACCATAGCGTTACCATCACCGGTACAGGTGTGAGCAGAAGTACAAGAGAAGTAGGCTCTTCCGTATCCACCAGTGGCAATGACAGTCTTGTGTGCACGGAATCTATGGATGGTACCGTCCTCTTGGTTGTATGCAATAACACCAACACACTCGCCATCCTGCATCAAAAGATCCATGGCAAAGAACTCAATGAAAAAGTTGGTGTTGTGTCTCAGAGATTGACCGTAAAGAGAGTGCAGCAGAGCGTGACCAGTTCTATCGGCAACAGCACAAGTTCTGTAGGCCTGACCGCCCTTACCGTACTCCTTGGCCTGACCACCAAAAGCACGCTGGTAGATTCTGCCCTCCTCAGTTCTAGAGAAAGGAACACCGTAATGTTCAAGTTCGATAATAGACTTGGGAGCCTCACGAGTCATGTAGTGAATAGCATCCTGATCACCGAGCCAATCAGAACCCTTGACGGTGTCGTACATGTGCCAGTGCCAGTCATCCTTGTGCATGTTACCGAGGGCGGCATTGATACCACCTTGGGCGGCAACTGTGTGAGAACGAGTAGGGAAAAGCTTGGAAATACAAGCAGTGTTGAAACCAGCCTCAGCAAGACCGAAAGCGGCACGAAGACCGGCACCACCAGCACCGACAACGACGGCATCGTATTCGTGATCAATAACAGCGTACTTCTTGGTTAAATGAGAAGAAGCTTCAGTACCTTTGACGTGCTACAAAAATTGTTAGAGATCGAGCAAACTTTTGAAAAAAAAAAAAAAAGTTTCATACTTCATGAGACAGAACCTTGCCAACCGCTCTGGAAGAATGGAAGGATCTGATGGTGTTTGCCTGGTTACGCTAGAAGAAAAAGAAGAAGATAAAATGTTAGTCTGGGGGTTTACTATGTTTAATTTTTAAAGAAACTATATAAATAATAATAATAAAAAACCAATTACGGTGATATTACATACCAAACAAGAGCGTTTCAAAGCACTAAGCATTATAGAAATAGAATAGTGAGGAGAGAAGTGATGGGGAGGAAGTTGTTTGTGAGGTAAACAACAAGGGTGAAATGGATTGATTGAAGATGAAAAAGGAAGAGGAAGAAGAAGAAAAAAGGAAAAGGAAAAGAAAAATTTATTTCGTGGAGTATCAAAACACCTTTTTTTTTAAACATATATTTTTTAATATTATTATTACTATTATTATTATTATGTTTCTTTTATTTTTAATTTTTTTTTGTCAGTAAATCGGATGAAGAAGTTAAGAAAACTTATGTAACGCAAGGATCGTTTCTGACCAATCACAGAAAGGTAATTAATCAACTTTTTTTTTTTTTTTTTTCTTCTTCCCCCGCGTTTATTTGTCGAATCAGAAAAACACAAAAAAAAAGAAAATGCGCAAAAACTTAATTAACTTCAACACCTGTACGTTAGGTTTTTTTACATATGTGTTTTATTATTATTATTTTATAATATTGAGAATGAATTCTTTATTTTTTAAAGAAACTCCATCAAGGAATTGTCCGGAACTTCAAGGTGCCTCATTAGTCATTGATTATGTCAAATAGCCGATTCGGAGAAGGTCACGAAATCAGAAACTTTAAAAGCCTCGAGAAGAAATCCCACCCACCAAAAAGCACAGTCAGCACAAGTAATTTTTTTTTTTAAAAATGGGCACACCCTGAAAAATTCAATATAAAAACAGAGTATATATCTACTACTGAAAGAATGATAAGAAAATCTATATGTAATTGAGCTGAGTTATCATTTAATTTTTTTTAAGATTATCTTAGATTTTGTGCTCAATTTAAACTAAAGTCTCGAGACTTGTTGAATGATGATCTTTTGACTTTGTATATAGTTTTTTTTTAAAACACTTAGCCGTGTCCAGGATTTTCCCTCAACGGGCTGACGGCATCTGAAATTTTTTGGTTAATTTAAAGGTGGCAAATTTTCACGCAAACGGTGAAAGCTCTAAGTCTAATCTTTTATTTTTTTTTTTGGAAAAAAAAGTGTGGCAAATCAACAACAACAACATCAGGCAAGCTTGAACCAAATTCAATTTAAGACTACTCTTCTGAAAATTGATAAATTAAACAAAAAAAATTGTAAAAATTTTGAAAATTGAAAAAAAAAAAATTAAAATAAATCACTTGCTAGCACTATGGCTAGTCTATTATGCTGAACTTTTATAACTCTAACCAAACAGCTGGAAGCCTTCGAACTTATCACTTTCGACTTCTTCCTCCTCCTCTTGCTCTTCCTTCTTCTCAACCTCTATTTCATCAACCTCAATCTTCTGACCAAATAGACCAGCAAATAGTTCGTCAATCTGGTCATCATTCCATTGTACAAACTGTCTTGGCGCGTCAAAATTTAAAATCTTCTCCTGAACATGGTACCTCAGTTTTCTACCCTTGGAAGCTTTGGTGTCAACAACCTTCTTCACCTTGGGCTTAACCACGGTCCATTTCACGCCTTCACTAGTACCAGCATCGGCCATTCTTCTGTCAACCAAGTCCTTAAGCAAAATTCGGTAAAAGTCAGTGTCGTCAAAAATTTCTTTTCTTTCCTGTAAATTCGCATCAACCTTGTCCTTTTTGTAGTTGGCTTTCTCCTTTTTATCTTCCTTATCGGATTCCTCTTCCTTTTCGCCGAGCACTACATAATTGCTGCGGTTGATTCGGGTCCGCTTCACCAAACGGTCCATATCAGCCAGGTTCGTACTGACCTGTAGTTGTGCGTTTTGATTTTGGATAGAGAACTTGCTCTGATTCAGAGCAGATGCACCAGATGCTGCCTGCACTTTGCGAGACCATTTTGTCAGGACAGCATCTCTGTAAGGGTTAAGTTTGTTTTCCAGCTGAGTAACATTATCTATAGCATCTTCGAAAGTACGCTTCTTGCTGATTTTGATGCTGTCAACTTTGACGCCATCTGCCTCCATCATGTTGACTCGGATACTGGTAAGCTGGTCCAGTAATTTGTATAACGACTTTCTAAGTTTTTCAATCTTTACGTCAGTTTCGTCGGTCTTGATCTTTTCGGCAGTTTGTGATGACAAGGGAAAAGTGTTGGCAGCAGCAAGACCCTTTTGCAGCTTGATGCGAGTGTCGAGAATTGACTCGTAGACGGTCATTTGTTGTTGAATGGCAGCACCCTTTTCAGCGTCAGTATGAGCAATGGTTGACAGCTGACTGGCAAGAGCCTTCTTTTCCGTGTCTAGAATAGCTTGTAACTTGTTCCGCTTAGTTTCCGAGACGGCCTCTGGCGCTTCAAGCTTCTCTTCGGCCTCTTCCTCATCTTCGTCGTTACTAGCAGAACTCATGTCCTCATCTTCGTCAAGTTCTTCTTCGTCATCAAGCTCTTCGTTGTCATCGAGTTCTTCTTCGTCATCGAGCTCTTCATCTGCACTCTCTTCTTCACTGTCGGCATACAGATCCTTTCTTGAAGTCTTAGATCCCTTGTATCTCTTGCCATCCACAACAATACTGTCATCTCTCAGCTTACTTTTCTCGACAGCAAGATAGTGCTCTCTAGCCTTGTCTTCATCGTCGCTGAGCTTTTCCTTAGGCTCACCACGTTCAAGATCTTCAGGATCATAGTCTTTTTAGGTTTGTTAATATTTGCAAGAAACAACCTATACAAAAAGAATTCACTTACCAACTGGTTTTGGATTGGCTAATAATGCCAGTTCTTCTGCTAACGAAACCATCGTGTACTATTTTGTTTTCGATTCGTGATAATATCAGTAGCCTTGATGAGATCAAACAAAAAAAAAAACGTATAAATTTTGTGAATTTTTTTGAAATGAAAAAAAAAAAAATTGAACCTCCCAACTTACCCTACTCGTTTGCCGCATTCGATACTGAATTGGGAGTTTTTTCTACAAACGTTCAAAACTATCTCCCAGTGAATAAAAAAACAATTCTTAGGTTCCATATAAATCAACTACTTTTCTAAAAAAATATAACAAAAATACGAACTTTTATAAATCAAAACTAAATAAAACAATGAATGAGTATGAATATGAATATTAGGAAAATATTATTTTCTCACAAGTTTCTTGCCATCAATAGAATAGTTGTCCAAGAAGTCATCTAAAATGCTCTCCAGATCAGCACGCTCCTTCTTAATGTCAAAAGTCTCGTAGTTGTCTTCCACTGTGTCGTCCAAATATTCTTCCTCAATGGTGTCAAATCTATCATCTAAAAATGTCAGACCCTCGTTTCTGTAGTTAGCAGAACTCGACATAGATAGACCGGTCATCTCAGTACCAGGGCCACCGAAATTCTTCTTCTTCTTCTTTTTCGACTGGTTCTTTCTGGTCACCGCAGTAACAGCACTAAGAGATCCCACTTCATCCTCATCTTCGCTGTGGCCTCTCTCAAAGCCTGCTTGATGTCGGGATGTAGACTGACTGATTTTTAAATCACGGAAAGCCTTCTCCCAATTTTGGTCATTGGCACCGTTAGCGGTTACCTGTGCTGTAGGTTCAATATCAGGAATTCCAGAGTTGAGATCAGGAATACCGGAATCAAGACCAGGAAGTTTGGAGCCATTGGCAGGGATGATGGGACCCATGTCGGGAATTCTCTGCATGATGCTGGAATCTTTAGCACCAGCAACAGAGTCGTTGTCTGAGTAATCATCATATTCTTGGTCGTAATCGTCGTCATATTCGTCGTCATAGTAATCATCATCCTCAGAGTTCGCCTCGCCACCCTGTAGCAGTTCATCAAAAAGATCATCTTCCTGTTCATCTTCATTAACATTGTATTCGTCATCATCCAGGGCCTCTAAAACTTCACGCAGGGCGGGATCCATATCAGGCTGGAAACCGGCAATGGCGTCTGGAATGTTCTGTTGATCTTGGTATGTTCTCTTGACTGTATTCTCAGAAGGCAATACTTCCTTAGGAAGACTAATGTTGTTCCTTGCAGCATATTCAGGATTCAGCAAAAGACCAACGTTTTTTTCTTTCTTCTCTCTGTCTCTCTTAGACACAAAGACAGCATCAGGCGTAGCTCCGATTGGCTTCAAATGCTGCATATAATCATACTTGGAATCGTCAAAGTAAATACCATATAGTGCAGCTTCACCCTCGTTATCACGACCGCCAGATTCTTTGAATTTCTGATCGTCTTCCTCGCCAAAGGTGATAGGCTTCTTGTATCTGTTTTTGCGTTCTTGCTTGTTCTCACGACTATTCAGATCTTCGACGGGAACAAGAACCTGCTTGGGGGCCTCGTCATCGTTGTAAAGAGGATCTTCAGTAGATCTATGAACGAGAGCAAACTTCTGTGCAGTCTTCTTGTTGAAACCTTTCTTGGGAGGCATGATTTTATGTGGCCGTTATAGTCAACTGTTCTTGATTGATTGTTCAGGCGTAGGTGAAAGGATATTCTGACTTGCAAGATTTTTAATTTTAACAAAAAAAATTTTTAGCTCTGGGATGACTTGAACTTTACGACATGTGCTTTTCTGTCTAAAACAGACAAATTTAAAGTTAAGCTCAGCCCTTGCCCTTGATGCCCTGCCATGTTTTTCCAGAAAACAACAAGAAACGGAATCTCTTCGAGTTCTTTTTTTTTTTTTTTTGGTTTTTTTTCTTTCTTCTCCTCTTTCTTTCTGACAACTTCATTATTCACATTTAAATTTCTCTGCAAAGATTATGGCCAGTCCCCGAAATATTAATACACCGGCGTCTTTAAAGGCTAGACGTTTGTCGAACCAAAATTTGGCCGAATCTCCTTTTCGCCAGGCTTCCAAAAATCCTGTCACTGGTTCTCCCGGTGCACGAATGAGTTTTTCATCAAACGGCTTCAACTCCCGTCGTTCGTCTTTCGATGTCGATAATAATGCTAGATTACTGGCTACTGCCAATTTGGAAAACAATGTTGCTGTCTCAGAAAGTCCATTTTCTACTAGTGCAAACACGCCTTCCGGCTCTTTCCAGCCACCAAGCAGCATCAACAACAGTAGGGCTCCATCAGTGTATTCTATGCGCGTCGACAACCCGGACCCCGAGGTAGTCAGAGTTGTTGGTCGTCACTTGGTTCGTGATAGCGATGTCGATTCGGCGCTCGCTGATAATAACGGCCAGTTTGACTCTTTAAAGCTTCAAGGCGGCGACATCACACGCCAACTTTATAAATGGCAGAAAGATCACGAGACTGAATCTATTTCTCGGGGTCGGTCTAAGTCTTTTGACATCCCCCGTTCGGGCGGAGAAGATGAAGGGTTGAACATCCAAAATATTAAGGTTCCTGGCGGTATGCGCCGAAGCTTCATATCTGCTAAAGCCCAAGCTCAATCAGAGCCTGTACCACCCACCTTTCTGACAAGAAACTTTATTGAATTCCTCAGCATCTATGGCCACTTTGCTGGTGAAGAGTTAGAAGAAGAAGAGGATGAGGACTTATATAGCGAACACGCTATTGAAGGCGAAGAACAGCCTGATGAAAACACATCATTGCTTGGACCTTCCCACAAGGCCAAGAGAGCCCCTGCCGGGAAAGCTACTGCCACTAAGGCAGTGCTTCTTTTACTCAAAAGTTTTGTTGGCACTGGTGTCCTGTTCCTTCCCAAGGCCTATTACAATGGTGGTATTCTTTTCTCTTCACTCGTTCTAATTTTTGTATCCGTTTTATCTTACTGGAGCTTTTTGTTGCTTATCAGAGCTCGTATTGCTGTTGGTGTTAGCAGTTTCGGTGACATTGGTGGCGCTTTGTACGGTGAAGGAATGAGAAAAATTATTCTCTTTTCTATCGTTGTCTCCCAGATTGGATTTGCAGCTGCCTACATTGTTTTTACGTCTGAGAATCTCCAAGCATTGATTTTTGCCTTGACGAAGCAAAAAACTCTTCTCAATATTGAGACTCTTATTTTCTTACAGCTTCTTATTTTCTTACCATTGTCTATGGTCAGAAACATTGCAAAGCTCTCAGGAACTGCTCTTATTGCAGACTTTTTTATTCTCCTTGGCCTTGTTTACCTTTACTATTGGGGTGGTCTCACTATTGCTAAACACGGCATATCAGATGTCAAGCTCTTCAACCCCAAAGACTGGACTCTTTTTATCGGTACTGCCATTTTCACCTTTGAGGGTATTGGTTTGATTATTCCCATTCAAGAATCTATGAAGAAACCTAAACAGTTTGGTCCTGTCCTTGCTGGTGTAATGATTGGTATCACTTTAATTTTTGTTTCAATGGGTGCCCTCTGTTATGCCGCGTACGGCTCCAATGTTAAGACTGTCGTCATTCTTAACCTTCCTCAGGACAGTAAATTTGTCAACGGTGTACAGCTACTTTACTCTTTAGCCATCTTGCTTAGTACTCCCTTGCAACTTTTCCCTGCTATCAGAATTTTGGAGAATGGTTTGTTCATCCGCAGTGGTAAGCACAATCCCACCATCAAGTGGCAGAAGAATGTTTTTAGATTTTTCCTTGTTTTCTTCACAGCCTTTGTCGCTTGGGGCGGTGCAGATGATCTCGATAAGTTTGTCGCTTTTATTGGCAGTTTTGCATGTATCCCGCTTGTTTATATCTACCCTCCTTTGCTTCACCTGAAAGCTGTAGCAAAGACAAGTGTTTCCAAGTTAGCAGACATTGTGTTGATCGTTTTCGGTATAGGATGCATGCTGTACACCACATACGGAACCATTGCCAGTTGGATTGGAACTTCTTAAACACAAATTGCATTATACTATCACATAAATTATATTTTAGAAATATTTAGTAATTATTCAACTATTCATCTTTAAATTTTTTGTAATTTAATTAAATACTTTTCACTAAATTTTTTTTATTTCTTTTTCTCAATGGTTTTTATGACGTCAAAAATAGCAGCTAGAACCTTGCTGCTCAAACTGAAATTTCGTCGTATCCTTCTGTCATGTGACACATACTGACTTCTTAATTTAGTTCTTTTATTTCTTCCTAACCTTTTGAGCACCATCAAAACATCGTCATAAGCAAAATCACGAAGAATATACACCTTTTTTTTTAAAAAATATATTTCAAACGCACAAATGGCCATAACAGCGCAATCTGAAAAAGATAGAAAATATGATCGTCAACTTCGTCTATGGGCCAGCACCGGTCAAGCCCTGCTAGAGCATGCTCACGTGGCGCTAATTGGTGGCACGGCTGTCGGTAGCGAGCTGTTGAAGGACCTGATTTTGCCTAATGTCGGTCAATTCACTGTAATTGACGGTGAAGTGGTAAAAGATGATGTGGATCTGTCAGCGAATTTTTTTGTGGAAGCTGAGAATGTGGGCCGACCTCGCGCTCTTGCTGTTGTTGAGAACTTGGCAGAGCTCAATGAAGATGTGAAGGGATTTGCAATTGAAAAAAGCTTAGGGCAAATACTTGCGGAGGAAGAAGACGACATTGAGAAACAAAAGGAGTTTTGGAAGCAATTTAGTGTGGTTATTGTATCTGAGAGTTTACCGTTGGAGTTATTGAAACTGTCAGACATTCTTTGGGATCTTCACATTCCGTTAGTTGTTATAGATAGTTTTAGTTTCTTTGGCTCTATTTTCATTTCTGTTCCTGAACACACTGTGGTTGAATCTCATCCTATATCTCATGTTGATCTCCGACTAAACCATGTGTGGTCCGAGCTTGAAAAGTTGGTTGCGAGTTATGATCTGGCTTCATTGGATGAGGTGGATCACGCACATGTGCCCTATCCGGTGCTGCTATTGAAATACCTGGAAGCATGGAGGCATGATCACGACGGAGCTGACCCTAAAACATCTGCTGAAAAGCGCCAGTTTAAAGCGTTTATTGATTCCATGCGATCTGGTACCGACCAAGAGAACTACGATGAAGCCATTGCCAACGCTTGGCATCTCTACCAAAACTCGACCGTGTCCTCTGAAGTTCAATCTATTCTTGATAACCCGCAAGCCCGGAAAATCACTCCCAGCAGCACAAAGTTTTGGGTTCTCGTTGCTGCGCTTCGCAAGTTTGTCGTCTCTGAGGACTCTCGTCTCCCTCTTTCCGGTGTTCTGCCCGATATGAAGGCTGACACTACTGGGTTTTTAAAGCTTCAGACAGTGTATAGACAAAAAGCAGCGGCTGACAGAGCTTTATTTAAGGATCTCCTGCATGAAATTTTGGACTCTGCTGGGCGCTCTCGGGATGCAATTACTGATGATGAAATTGAGACGTTCTGCAAAAACAGCGCACATATCAAGGTTGTTTCCGGTACCAATCTAAGAAGGATTTTTGTGGATACGATTCACAGTAACAAAAATCCTGATGAAGACGATGAAGATGAGCTATACTTGAATGATCCAACTGACCAGTTCCACATATATATTGCTATACTGGCAATTAAGGGTTACTTTGAGCAGTATGGTGCTCAGGCTGGTCGTAAGGCCATGGACGCCTTGGAACAGGAGCGGCTTAATACTATTGCTCTCAATTACATCAAACTTTTTGGAGGCACCACTGTCTATCCCCAGACCTCTAAGGTCCTTCGCGAAATGTGAGTATACATACGAGACAATGACCAATGGCACACTGATACTAACTTTTTTTTTTAAGATCAAGAGGCGGTTCTTACGAGCTGCACAACATTTCAGCTCTTTTAGGCGGTATAGGTTCGCAAGAGGTTGTCAAGGTATGATATCTAACTATGATACTTTTGTTGCATGTTACTAACTTTTTTTATCTCCAGCTGATCACGCATCAATACACGGTTCTCGACAATCTGGCTGTATTTGATGGCATAACAAGCAAGATCCAAACCTGGAAACTGTAGTTTGTTAGAAAGAACTGGACTCAAATCTAATAGAATTGTAGTTGCTAAAAATCTTTTGTACAAAATCATGACCTCTAAAAGTTTTTGCAACTAAAAACTGATGATTCTTGTAATGTCTTGCCAAAGAAATTTAGTGCCTCAAGTTAAAGCTAATGAACTATAAAAACTCACTATAAAGAACCTAAATAACTTCCATTAAGCAACTATTTGAAGAGCCGCAGACAAAACTTTAAATAGTAATTTTTCAGCCTCACCATGTTAACTAAAATTTTCATCATTTCCATTGATCATCTCCATCATCAATCTAATCCTGAATCTATAACTCTTCCACAAAACATGTACTCGTTAGTGCGATTAGGCAGAAGTCTGCCTGTACATTTTATATGCCGTCAACACAAACCAAGGTTTTACTCAGTAGAATCAAATTCTTTGGCTTCAGCAAAAGAAGAGGAGAACGCAAAACCAGACTACACAACTTGGAATAAAGACGACCTGATCGGCCGGATCAAGGCTCTTGAATCGTAAGAGCACCACTACACATGTCTAAATTTACAAGTCTGACGGGGTTTTATAATCTTTACTTTCTGTTTTTTTTTGTTGCTCTAGGTTGGTTCCGAAGGATACACTTGCCGCCTACGATGCTGTGGGACAACCACTTGAGCCACGACCATCCCACAAATACACCCGACATATCGCGATCCGGTTTGCGTACCTTGGGTGGCCATACAACGGGCTGGCAGTGCAACCCAACAGCTTGCCAAACGTGCGCACTGTTGAGGGCGAGCTGCTGCGCGCGCTGTACAAGACTCGCATGATCGCGGCGCCCGACGCGCATGCTTGCGCGCTCAGCCGGTGCGGCCGCACAGACAAGGGCGTCAGCGGGTTGCGCCAGGTGGTGTCATTGAAAGTGCGCTCTGTGCTTGATCCTGCAAGCCAGAATAAGCCGGAGTGTGACGCGCTCGAGCTGGACTATCTCCACATTCTTAACCAGGTGCTGCCCCGTGACATCCGGCTCTACGAGATATGCCTGCGTCCACCAGAAGGGTTTGACGCACGCTTCAGCTGCGTGTATCGCCACTACAAATACTTTTTCCGGGCGCCGCCGGGCGACGGCCGACAACTTGACATTGGACTAATGCGCGAGGCCGCACAGTTATTCGTGGGCGTTCATGACTTTCGAAATTTTTGCAAGGTGGATGGTTCAAAGCAAATTTCAAATTTTGAGCGCACCGTTATTTCTATTGATATCACACCCATCGTGGACAGTTCTGGTTGTAACAACGGGCTGTATTGCCTAGATCTTAAGGGCTCTGCGTTTTTATGGCATCAGGTGCGCTCAATGATGGCAATTTTGTTTCTTATTGGCCAAAAATTAGAGACCCCAAGTTTGATAACGCGGTTGTTTGACGTAACTGGCGAGGCCGTGCAGCGGCCTGTTTACGAGATGGCAGCCGACACGCCGCTTGTGCTCTACGACTGCGTGTACGACCCAGTGACAGTTAAATGGACGTCTTTCAAAACGCTACAAAGCCAACACCGTCTGGAAGACAACGTTTATGACCTTTGGCACGAGAACCTTCTTCGGTTTCAGATGGTAGACGAGTTTGCGCGCATGGCCATGTCTTCGTTGCATCCGCCTTACGCACCCATCACCGAGATCCATTCCAAGAAAAAGAAAAAGAACCGCCAATTGGGCCGATTAAGCGTCAATCTGGGAAACGGCGTGGGCAAGTTTTTTAATAAATACATACCAGTAATGGACAGAGAACGACTGGAAACGCCTGACGTAATTAATCAACGTTGGCTCAACCGCAAAAAGAAGTAGTGAAACGAATGAGCTAATTTGAAAGCCAGTATTATCTTACAGACAAAAACTATTATTACCATTATTACACATAAAACTTATAATAATATTTGTCATGACTTTGCCTATATAGTGCACCCAGTCTAGAGGGCAATTCTCTCCCACTTAGCCAGACGGGTTGTCGCAGAGCCCACGTTTCTAACAAGACAGTACGGGCCTTTGGCGTCTGCTACAATAGAGCCTACACCATACCCATTTCCTTCCATAAGATTGTAAGTACCAGTGGTGACAAAACCAATAAGATGATCAGTTGGTGGGCAGGCAATCTTCTCATCGCTAGTTTTGTTATGCTTTTTGTGTTTGGCAATTTCGAAACCGACAGGGAGGCGGTAGATGTGTGCAGTAGCAGAAGGTGATCCACGCTGGATAAAATTAAGACGAACGGGAATGATCTCAACCTCACCAGCTGTGTCCTTATTCGATGTGATATTCTTGCCTTTGCTCTGAGAATTTCTTTCAGCGTTGGATGAAACATGTTGGAACCTCACATACCGGGGAAGTATTGGACACTCATAGGCATCTTTATTCGTTTTTAGTCTATGAGCCGCAGGCTTAGCAGCAGATTCTTCCTTATCAATCTGCTGAACTTCGTCAAGAATATTCTCCGCTGTGATGTCTTTTTCAAGATCGACCGGTTCTGATTCAAGATTTTTTAAAACTCTAGTAAGGAACTTCCAGTCACACTTGAACGGCGAGCCCTCCTCACCACGCTTCACATCTGAACCTTCTCTTATCTTGATCCGGCCGTAAGACACGCGCTTGCTTGCAGGCTTGCGAATCCACGTGTCCTTGCGTTCCTTTGAGTTCTCATACTCCGCTGCAACGCCCGCAGGAGTACCGGGATAGTCGTCCGGGAAGTAGAGTCGGCCGCTTTCAAATGAAATCTGATGTTCCTGCTCGACACCGCCAATATGCACATCGTTAAGATGCAGTAGCGAGTGCCAAACTGGAAGAACCCAACCCCAGGGAAGCAAAACAGTCCACGAGTTGTCGGGGTTCTTAAATAAAATAAGAGGAATTCTGGGGTCACTATCACTAGTTGTCACGTCTTTACCAGGACCGGCAGCACGCTTGCGGTGCTCTACCTGCTTCTGTGAGCTCTGGTTTTTATACGACTCATTGAGGGTATCAGGTGTGAAGAGAGGCGATTCCTTAACAAGCAGTTGCTCGTATTCAGACCAGCCAGTGACCAGACCAACCAGTTCCTTCTCGCCACGGACTTTACGGACGGGCTGAGGAGGGTATGAAAAACGAGGATCCTTAGCAGCTAGTGTCACAACGACGTTCTTAGGCAGCGACGCAGTATTAGAAATGCTACCTAAAGTCTTCCATAATTTACTGAGCTTATGATTATCATCGTCGTCTTGAAGCTTAAAGACGCTCGCCAGCGCTGGCAAACTCGCCGGACCAGTGATATCGATTGAACCAATAGTAAACCGACAGTCGTACATAGTAAACTCTTCTTGCTCAGGCTCTTTTAACAAAAGCTGGAGGTGGGCAAAAATGGCGCTAAACATGGCAGGATGCACTCTCACTAACACACGACGGGGTGCGTCGTTAGATGCTCTCTTTGACCAGTAAATCAGACCGGGACCTAAAATGTTACTTTTGGCATCAAACAATAGCCCATGCCAGCTTCGACTGCCCTTTGTGTATCTATCGCTTACAGCCGGCGATTTCTCAGTGTTAGTCAGTTTGCAAATCACCTTTTGCAGTGCGTCGTTATTAGCCGTGGTTTCTTCTAAAATAATGGTAGAGAAATAAGACTTGTCCCAGGCCACGGCACCCGCTAGGTTACTGGCTCTATGCGTCGGGCGATAGGCTTTCTGAGTCGGTTTCTTCACAACACTGAATCCCCATCGTGTTTCCAAATGTGCACGCTTCGCGTGCCATACATGCGTTGGAAGCCATACCTTTTTGTCCTTTTGTCTGTGTTGAAACTTGGCTTTACCAGGCGGCGGCTTTGCAAGCTCGTTAATACCGGCCTTGTTGTAAACAATATTGGGATTGAGCTTTGTAGTTTTATTTCCTGCTGCACGTTGCAATCGCCGTTCAAGTGCAAGTTGCTTGACCCGCGCATACGCCCGCAGCTTTTTGTTTTTTTTTGCCAGTGCCGGTGTCTTGTCATCGGCCATCTCGCGCTCAGCGCGCTTGCGCAAACGCTTGGGAATGCGCTTAACATTGTGGCTTGCAGTGCGTCGTCGGAGCACGCGAGGTAGCGACTGAAACGCACGTTGCTTAGCTGCCTGTCGCGAGTTCTGCATTGCTCGCTCCATCTGCTGAATCTCGTATTTGCGTGCCGCCAAAAAGTCTGGCACATCAAGTCGCCCGTCGCGCAGTGCAGGTTCCTGGTTGTTAGCCATGATTGTGCGGGCACTGCGCAACTTGGCACGCTTAAAGTCACGCGTGCTCGAAGCTCCACCAGAAAGCGGGTGTTTTCGGTCTTTTTTGCCGTCCATTGCTGTCTAGTCGATCCGATAAAACAATCAAAGTGGACTGGAATTTGTGATTGAAATCTGATTGTTGATCGTGCTTTGGTCAAAGTTTCTGATCTGAATTTTTTTTTTTTTTTTCGTTTTGATTTACTCCCTTTTGATTTACAGGGTTAGGTCAGTAATATAGGATCTTGGTAAGGGACGCTGTTTGGCCAAAAGGCAGAAGGAAGACTACAAGTAAAGATGTTTTTAATACTATAGGTTGAGAACTTCAATTTAAATACAAAATATGCATTTTATGACTTCAGCTTACAAAGCTTTGCAAGGCAGCCTGATAGTTGCAGATACGTAGACACACCATCTAGAATGCGCATGTGAGTGAATCCAATGATTTTGATGAACTCCAGCTTTGCGGCTTCGCTGAGATCTGGCAGCCATTTGGTAACCCTGAACATAGTTGAAATAATATCCACTGCGCTGTAACCTTTGTCCCACAGTTGCTTCAAACTCAGCAAAGCTGCATCAATGTCACCCTGGCTACAAGCCTTCAAGATGGCCTGTACCACGATCGGGTGTGGTGAGTCAACGACCTTAAACACATTGTCACCAGAGACAAAACCAAAGCCAGAAACTGTTGACTGTAGATTGTTAATTGCCTGTCTCATATCACCTTCCGCCGAAAAAATTAATGCACTTAAACCGTCGTCGCTATACTGAACATTTTCGAGTTTTATGATTTCGAGCAACCGCTTGAGAACCTGCTGGTCCGATAGCTTGGAGTACCGCAGCACGGCGCATCTTGATTGAAGAGGCTCAATAATCTTGTTTGACAGGTTACACGCAAATGCAAACCGCGTTGTGCCTGATGCCAGTTCCATTGTCCGCCGCAGCGCTTGCTGCGCGCCTGCAGTCATACTATCTGCTTCGTCCAGGATCACAATCTTTTGACGGCCCGCTGGCAAATTGACCTTCTGCTGAGCAAACTGCTTGATAGTGCCACGAACAACGTCAATACCACGCTCATCAGAAGCATTAAGCTCTAAAACAGCACTCTTATAGTTTTCACCTAGTAACTCGCGGGCAAGACACAGTACAGACGTAGTTTTACCAATACCAGGAGCACCCTAAAGTGAATCAATGTTAGATACTTTCAAGTCACCACCATGAGAGCAAAACAAAACCCAAAAAAAAGCTCCACTAAGTTACATACAGATATGATTAGATGAGGCATGTTTCCATCCCTAGCAATAACCTTCAGGCGTTCAATAGTTTCTTCATTGCCGACCACGTCTTCTAGCCTTACAGGACGGTACTTTTCGACCCTAAATTTTAGTTAGCGTGAGCTACAACAAGCAAAGATTTAAAACGGACAAAACCAAAAAAAAGTTAAAAAATGACTTACCAAGGAAGATCGTTGTATTTGGGCTCTGGTTTGTTAGAAGATGGGCCTGCTGTTTCTGACATGTTCAATTCTTTTGCCTGCTTAGAAAATTATTGAAGTTGGAAGGAAAGTGAAAAACTTGACAGGAAAATAAAAATAAAAAACAAAAAAAAAGCGACGCGTTGTTTTCTTCCCAAAAAAGTGAATCCAGACACTATGTTTTTTGAAGAAAGCGAATCACAAGTCAAAATTATGATTCTCGATTTATATAAAGTTGAATATATTTTTAAATGTACAACTAGAAACTAGAAATTAGAGAAAACAATTAAAAACAAAAAAATAGAAGAAGCATAAAACAAAAAGTCAAAGAAAAAAGCCTCTACTACCGGTAGTAAACTTCTCCTGACCCGTACTGCCCTGATTCAGAGTATTGAGAAGATGCATCACCATATTGCTGGTATTGGTTGTCATAATACCGTTGTTTCTGTTGCTGGTGGTACAAATGCTGCTGTTGTTGCTGTTGGTGTTGCTGTGAATGCTGCTGTTTGTGCTGATGTTGCTGCATGTGCTGCGGGTGATGTTGCTGAAGTTGCTGTTGTTGCTGTTGAAGTTGTTGCTGTTGCTGTTGCTGCTGTTGCTGCTGATACAGAAGAGCCGGATCCATTTCCTGTTGATCTTTTTGATGTTGCCGCTGCTTTTGAAGGTCCTGCCATTGCTGCTGCTGCATTCGGTAATGATGATCCTTTTGAATCCGTTTCTGTTGTAACTCTAATTGCTTCTGCTGCTCCCGCTGCATTCTATACAATGCCTCCTGTTGCTGGCGAATGAACCCTTGGTTTATGAGGTTCAAATACGCGTACATGAAGTTAGATAACAAAACCTGTTGAATTAAAGGACGCTTAGGATTACCAAGTTTCAAATGTGATAGTCTGTAAATAGCGCGCTCAATATGTGGAGGGTAGCGATGATTCATCATATACAATGATTTGTCCGAATACTGATGGGCTGGAATCTGGTAAGGGGCACCATAGTAAGCAGCAGCCTCGGGACTATACGCCACCAGACCGGCTGACATGGTAATCGGGCTGACACCTGCAACCGAAAAAGTCTCTGACTCTTGATTATCCTTTTGATCTGGCGATTTGTTTCTGTTTTTGGATTTCGATCTGTAACGACCTTTGTTTTTGTTACGGTCTTTTCCAGAAACCGGAGAGCGAGCTCTGCTCTGTGGGGAGGATGATCGTTTATCGGCACCAGAGACAGATGTTGTTTTGTCTGAATCTTCAGCTTTTTCTCTTTGGGCTCTCAAAGTGGCAGTACTCTTTTTCTTTGAGAAAAAATGCGTTATGCGTTCCTTTTTCTCTAAAATACCACCACTAGAGTTTTTTCCAGTTCGATGCTCTTCTCCAGAATCAGTACTATCTACATGACTAGCTTGTACGGGTGATGAAGGTGCGCTTTCGTTGCCTTCCAATGAGGCCTTGCGAGCTCCTTCTCCAGTTTCATGATTATTTGTATTAAGATCTCCGTTTCCGTTGCTGAAAAGCCATCCCCAAGTACCTTTGCGAGCCTTTAGCTTGCTGTTAGGCGATTCCTCATCCGTCGAAAATTCCGCCGTGTTCGGAGAAACTGGAGTGGTAGTCTCAACCGTGATCGGTTGCAAACTTTGAGAATCAGGCTCTTGGGACACAGTCATTGGAGCCAAATGAGAGGGCTCATGTGCTACCATCGGTTGTTGAGGTAATACTGAATCATTTTGAGGAACATCTTGATCTGCATGAACAGAATTTACGATAGTATCAGCAGGCTTAGGAGGTTCAGACACTTCAACAGGAACAAAAATTGGTTTCGGTTCAGACCCCTCAATTGTAGTAATAATAGGAGGAACCACAGGCGGTTGGGTAGATCTTTCAACAGGCTCAGAGATTGTCTTTTCACTCTCTGGTTCAATGACAGAATCTTCTACTTTAGCGCTATTAGACAAAGATCGAGCAAGTTTAGTTGACTCTGAGTTTTGATTTCGTTCAATAATATCACGTTTGCCCCGGCGAATAGAACTCTTGTTGTAGCGAGTAACCTTAGAGCGGCGCAGTGTAGATGTAGGTGAAGGTAAAATCGGCGAATCGCTGTCATTCGCAAGCGGCATTTGGGGATTGACAGGAGATGTAGGAGAAGACGTATCACATATTTCAGAAGACGATGAATCGCCGTTGCTAGGCGACCTAGATAACTGCGTAGGATCAACAGACCAGCCCTCTAATTCACCTAAGCTTTCCAACTGGTGAGATAGAGACTGGATAGTTGGGTCATGTAATTGCTGAACGCTGCTATCTGTGGAACGACGCTTTTCCAAAACATCAGCACCGTCTGTGTAGCTGTCCTGATTATCAAACTGCCGCGAAAGTCTTGAGTAGCGTCGGTTAGAGTTAACGGAAGAAGTCGAGCTAGGCCTGCTGGTTGTGTTTTCAGACTCGGCTTTGGACTCATTAGTCGCCTGAATTTCAGCCAATTTGTTTTGAACAAATGACTTCCACTGCTGAGGTGCAATCTCTGGATGGACATGAGCGGGCACCCAAAGCAACTGTGAAGCTTGCTTTGAGTTAATCTCAGGCCGCTGGCTGTTCTGAGACATTTCGCGCCTGGCCTGCGAGAATGACGGGACTGAGGGAGCAGAAATGGATCGTGTTGGACGTGAAGAGGAAAAGTCAAAGCCGGCAGAGTCATTGGAAGTTTTGAAAGCGTTGCTGCGAATCGATGACATAGAGCCAGATCTGTAGATACCGGAGGAGTAGTTGGGCAGATCTGGGTCTAGGGCAGAGGCAGCGCCAATTGAGAGACGCTTCAGAGCTTGAACAGCGGACATTTCTTGAGCCATCATCGCAGCAGCAGTGGTGTTAGCATCGGAGGTATCCATTGAATCTGAAAGATGGTTTATTATGTGGATATCGTCAGGATTCTGATCAGTTTCTGGTTCAGGGGAAGCTGATGATGGAATGCCCACGTAAGAGTCGGTAAATGTCAACTGGTCACTGTCATATGATGGGTGACTTGGCCGCGTGCGGTGCCTTCGAGGCGGTGGAATATCTGGCGTAGAAGGATCAATTGCGGTTGCAATATAAGACTCTGGATCCGACGGCTGAGCGACATCTTGAGTCGCGTAGTAGTCGTCTATCGCTAAATCGTAGTCGTCATAAGAGTTGTAACCATTCTGATCTGACGGGGACTGAGCGGCAGGATTAGATGCCGGTTTGGAAGAAGAGGTCGGCGACGCGGAAGAAAACGCTGGCGGGGTGGTGGTAGTGATGGTGATGGTAGAAGCTGCGGACGTTTTTGCAGACATCGGAGATGCTAAGTGTTACCAGACGGAATCAAGGGGAAAGAGTGACGATAGGGGATGACCTAAAACCTGTAGATCAGAAATGCAATAACGGGAATTTCCATTAGAGTGGCTAGCTCTCAAAAGTGTGTGTTAGAGAGTGCGCGAGATGAAGCGAAAAGAGCGTAGGGTGGTGCAAGAAAGGTGGTGGATGAGGTGAAAGGGAGGAAAGAAAAAAAAAAAAAAAGAGAGGGGGGGGGGAAGGAAAAA
>JAKVQX010000167.1:0-28751 GCA_030463015.1 Geotrichum citri-aurantii
GATTAGAAATCTTTTGGGATTTTCCCGCGCAGGTTCGAGTCCTGCTGGTGTCGTTTCTTTTTGAATGGAAATTATAAGTTCAATTTTTTCTACATTTATTAGGTGCTGGTAAATAAATGAATCAAAATGCTTAAAAAACCTAAATATCTGGCTGTTTCAGGGCCGTAACAATTTGCAGCATCCGAAGGCCCTGAAAATTATTAAATTTACTATTTCAGAGTGTCGGTGAGCCATCTATATACAGATTGATAACCTGCAAATTGTTTTTTTACCAAATAACTATGAGAGTGGCTTTATAATTCATGTTGTGAATTTTACTTAATAGTGTATTGATCGCCAGTGTGCCGTTAAATTAATCCTGTTGTTGAAAGTCGTGACTCTTGAATCTAAAAGTTTAAAATTGGTAACACAGAGTCATCGGAGGCAGAAACCTTTCATGAGTGTTTAGAGAGTTGCTTTGAGAGTCTCGTGGAGACAAATGTTTTTGGATCAGTGCCCGCTTTGGAAATCTTTTTTTTACCTTGTTTTCAAATTTGTAACTTTGTTTTACTACAAAAAGTACAACAGGTTTTCTATCTAGCTACAGAAAATTCAAAAGATTTGTTTCAATGAGACTCTTAGAGTAATGTTGTCAAAGTACGTTACTGAGGTTGTAGTAATAAACATTTTAAATTAATATTTAAGGGATTTTCTTTTCCTAGCTAAAAATAAATAAACCCATTTGAAAACGAGCTCAGTTTATCAATGGCTTACGAATGAAAAAAAAGGGCCGGTAAAAAGTCATTTTGGTTACTAGAAGGCCCCATTTTTTTTCAATATAAAGCAGCTACAGTGTTAGTCTAACTTTTATTTCAAGTTGTCAAATCTTTTAGTAAAGCATTGGACGTTGCCACCACAGGCTCAGATCGTTTTTTCAAAACTTTTTCTTTAATACTGTCGAACTTATTCCAGTCAAGAATCCGGTCTTTCAAATTTTCACTGTAGTTGCGGCGAAATTCAATAGCAGCATCAGCTACTGTACTAAAGTCAGAAGAATGACCAAGTTCAAGAATTCTGTTGTGAAGCTTCTTTTTGTAAATCTCAATCTCCTCGGGCGTTTCTCCGATGAACGCCCGATTCATTTCACCTAAAATTGTGTAATCTAAAAATAAAAATAAAAAATTTTGTAGCCATAAGCAGATTAGTAAATTTGTATACGCCGTGCTTGGGAATAAAGACAGCAGATTCCGGGATTATAGTTGTGATTACCTGTGGGTGTCATTTGAGCAAAATGCAAAAAAGGGCACTTTTTATTAGTGCACTTTCCTTTGAAAATTTCATTCGAACAAACTATGTTCTTCTTCTGTGTGATTGTGTTGCTATAAGTTAGAGATTTGTACCCTCCACTCACATTTTCCTTGTAAAATGGACTAAATCGAAAAGATTTAAAAGGTTTCAGAGGTGACTCGTATGGCGTGAAATATTTAGGCGGGAACTAAGAAAAAAAAAATTAGTATAACAAGAGACAATCAAAGATAAAAAAGAAGCATACCTCAAACCGCTTAGGTTCTTCCTTGGGCTTTTCTTCAGTTTTTGCAATGTTTTCAGTTGTTGGTCCATTAACACTTGGATTGATTGGTTGTTCTAATGTTTGGCGTTTCTCAACTTTAATCAATTCCGTGCCCTTTCTCTTTTTAGATTCGGGGGTTATATCTGCTTCATGTTTTTTAATATTGAGAATCTCAATGTCAGAATCCACTTCTTGAGGTTCTTCAAAAAGTCGCTTTTGAGCAGTCAAATCTTTGGCGGTGGTAGGAACATTATTAATAGTACCTTCAGGAGGTCCCACAATGGGTTGGCTCTCGGGAACAGGAGTATCGACTCTCATGTGCTCCAATTCATTTTTGGCTAGTTTCAAGTCATTCATAACTTGATCAATGCCTTGAAGAATTTTCTTTTTTTGTAACTCAATAGCGCTGAGTGAGGCCTGTGCCGATGCAAACTTGTAAGTTCTGTCTAACAACTCAGCCGTCTTTCTTTCAAGTTCGCGTTTCAGCTCTTCGACTTGACGCTTTGTTGTTTCCATTCTGTTATTTTCCAACTGTTTCGTGTAGAGCTTCGTTTGAGAGTTTAGTTTAGCCTGTTCGCGTTTGAACATTTCTAGAGAGTCTGACAAAGATTTTATTCGTTTCATAGAAATCTGCAATGCCGTCTTCAAGTTAACGTCGTTGGTGGAGGCATGTATAGAGGTGGGTGCGGGAACTACAGAGGGTGTAGGGGTGACTTTGGCAGTTAGAGTAGTTGGAGCAGAGTTTTCGGAAGAGGATGTTCCAAAAGAAGAGATCGCACTAGTAACTTTAGAAGAAACAGCGTTGTTAGTTACCGAGAGATTTTGTGTTGGAGAAGTGCTTTCAGGCGGTGGGGTGTTGGTAGTGCTTTCATTGTCTTTTTGTTCCTGTAGCAGTCTTAGCTGTGCAGCTACCTGACGAATCTTTGCACGCTGAGCCTCTAATGTTTCTGCTAACTTCTGGCGGTTCGTTGGATCAACCTTTCCTGTATTATTCACCACATTTGGTGGAGTCTGCTTCCGCGAAGACGCGGTATTGTCTTCAAAGGAGTCTTCACTATCGCTATCATCATCATCATCATCATCGCTAAAAGTAATCCTAACAGAATGAGACGACCTGTCTTCGCCAAAACGATGGTTCTTTTGATTTGATGCTAACAATGAGGGTGCAACAGGTTTGGCCGGAAGTGATGGCGATGTACTCTTTGTCGGAGTTTGCGACTGCAAGACAGGTGCGCTAACAGGCGATTCTGTAGCAGCAGGAGTTGAGGTTGAAGATTGGACAGGCGTAGGTGGCACTGGATATCCTAACGCCTCAAAGGCTTTTGCCAAAGCTTCTGTGCTAACGCCGGTCTTCTCAACAATCTGCCAGAATCCATAACCCAGGTTAGTGAGGTCAAGCACCGCGCTCGCTAAACCAGTTACTCCCGATGGTTTTGATACAGATTGCAGAGGTGGTAATGGTGGCTTCACGAGAGGTTCAGCAGGTGGTTCTGCCTTTTTCATCGACCGTAAAACTGCCAGTCGTTTGGCTTCAAGGTCAGAGGACATGGCTGGTAAATATTATTGTGTTTGTGAAAGCAAAGGTTGGTGAAAAAGAGAGATTCTAAACCAACATCTGCTTCAAAAAGTTTACATCGTGTTGAACCCATACCCTTCACTATGCTCACCGAAACCTCCCAAAAAAAATTTTCTGACTTTTGGAGAACATTGATCTGACGAACCTGAAGACAATTCTCTTCAATTAAACGAACATTAAAATTATCGCATCATGTCCGATCAAGCTTCCGCTCCGGCTCCTTCCGCCATTTCTGCTTCTAATGACGAGCAATCTGTTGTTCACAAACGCCAGATCTACCGCCAGCAGCAGGAAACCAAACGAAAGCTGCTCAAGACTGCTCACTTCGATAGCTCTGCCGACTCCGCCAACGCCAATGATTCCGAGGAAATCAAGCTTCCTAAGAAGAAGTACTACAGACAGCGTGCGCACTCAAATCCATTTTCTGACCACCAGCTTGAGTACCCGTTGTCGCCTGATCACATGAACTGGGACAAATACTACCCCACTAAGTGCGCCAACCAGGACGTTACTGTCGCCGATATTGGCTGCGGTTTTGGCGGTCTTCTGGTCGCTCTAGCCCCTGTGCTACCTGAAAAACTCATTCTTGGTATGGAGATCCGTGTGCAAGTCACCAACTATGTTGAGGATCGTATTATTGCCCTCCGCCAGCAACACCCCGGCGACTACAACAACATTGCCGTGCTGAGGGGCAACGCCATGAAATTTCTGCCAAACTTTTTTAAGCAGGGCCAGCTAGAGAAAATTTTCTTTTGCTTTCCTGATCCACATTTTAAGCAGCGCAAGCACAAGGCGCGGATTGTGACTACGACCCTGGCATCCGAGTATGCGTACGTGGTGCGGCCCGGTGGTGTCGTGTACACCATCACCGACGTTGAAGACCTGCACATTTGGATGAGAGATCACTTACAGGCGCACCCTCTTTTCGAGCGATGTTCTGAGGAGTTTGAGCGTGAAGATGAGTGCGCCAAAATCATGTACATCAACACCGAAGAGGGCAAGAAGGTAGAAAGAAACAAGGGTAGCAAGTTTGTTGCGTGCTTCAGAAGACTGGAGAACCCGGCTGTGTAACAAATCAAATGGGAAAGAAAAAAGAAAAAAAACCAATAACTTGTAATTTGTAATTACTGTTAACTTATAATACATAACAAAAAATTTAAATAAACATTAAGCGAAAGCATCTTCGCGATCCACACCATCGTCCTCCTCGAGCTCACCGAAAGATACAAAGTGCACAGGTCGGTGAACCTCACTGTAGAAGCCCTTGGGGACATCAATTTTTAGGCCGTAACTCAAGTTGGGATTCCATCCACCACCCATAAAAGCATTGTTCCAGATGTCAGTATCAGGAACCAAGAAGTAGCCTTTGAACCGATCAGACAGTAGCAGCTGGCATCGGCTTCCAAAGGAAGTTGAGAAACCCGCGGGGTTCGGTGAAATCACATCCTTATTCTCAGCACCCCATTTAAATCCTTCGGGAGACAGTGAGAAGGCAGACAAGGTGATGGAACCAGGCGTAAAAGAGACAGTCATAGAAATTGCCTTGGAATCCCAAGTTTCGTTATCCTTCATGATGCCCGCTTGAGTAGTAATTTCGATTGGGGTCATGAAGGGAGACTCAGTGGCAGATGTGTGAACCCAACCAAGCGGCTCTAGGCCTTCTAATAATGGCTCATCAGAATCTGGCAAGTTCTTTGCAAACTGCACTGAGTGAGCGCTACCCAGTTGGGGGACCATCACAATAGCCTTAATCTCCTTAATCATGGTCTGACCCTTAGGTGAAGAACCGTACAAAAGCGCACCAACTTGAGCTCTTAAATCAGAAATCTGGATAAATTTCTTGAGTACATTCTTGGGCATGACGTATGTGTATTGGTCTTCAGCAATGTCCTCAGAAGAAACGTAAATCTGTTTAGCACGCAGATGCAAGTTGGTGGTAGAAATGGCACGACTTCTCCACTCGGTTTTCGACTGGAACGTCTGCTGCTCGTAGTTACTAGTGGTGACAGTAACTATTTCCTCACCATGAACATTTTGCGTCTTGGTCTTGAGGGCGGTAAGCTGCGACTGTTCCTGATCCTGCTGTTCTATCGCTGCAATCTCTTGGCGTCTTAATGAAGGAGCCTTGATCTCCTGGCCAAGGATCAAGTCTCGAATCTCATGCTGTGTTAAAGAAGCAACGTTGACATTGTTCTTCTTTCCGTAATCGTTTAAGATAAGATCGCTGAGCTGGTTTTCGACATTAACCCACTGTTCCATGGTGTAAGAGGGCCAAATATGGTACTCTTGAGTGACAACAGATCTGTCGGGGCGAAGAATAATCTTGGCCTTTTCCTGATTCACATGCAAAGCTCTCAGAATCAAAATCAATCTACTGAAAGCTGTACCAGGCTCAGTCTTGTTGTCAACTAGCCAGTCATCGTATAAATTGTACATGAGCATTTGAGGCTCAGTGGCCTTTAGAATCTGGTCGGCCAGTTTCTCAATTTTCATGGCAGCCTTGAAAGGCAGTTGCAGCTCACTGGGTCTGATAGAGATGTTGGGGAAATCCAGCATGTGAACCTCAAGAGGATCCAACATACCCTTTCTAGTGACAATAAGTTGCTTAGGCTGTTCTTCACGAGGGAAGGCTCTAATCAGAGCAGCAACTTCTTCGGCAGTCTTCCACTTTGCGAGCTGAATCAAACGCTTCTGACCAGCCCACACAGATGTGTGGATGATCTTCAGGTACAACTGGCCAGACTTAGGGTTGAAAATGAAAATAGCACCGTTAATGGGTTTGGTTGTCAAGTTGCCTTCAAAAGTCTTATGAACAGTAACTCTATACACGTTACTGTCATCAATGAAAAACTGAACATCCTTGCTGAAAAGTTCGGAATAGTTCTGACTGTTCAAGAAGGCTTCTTGGGGCTGAGACTGGTAGAGTTGTAAACCCTTACGAATACGCTCTCTCAAAACAAACAATGCAGGGTTTGCCTTCATGATCTTACTCATGGCTTGCTGCATCAAAGGTTTCAAACCAGGGAACCAGTTACCATAGGCATCAAACATGTTGTAAGCCAAATCGACACCAACCATTACACCAGTAGGCGAAGGATAAACCGAAATACCATCGCTGGTATAGTCCAAAAACTTTGCTCTAGTGTAGCGTGAAATATCATGAGAGTCATAATCACCGTACCGCAGTTGGATATCAATCCAGAACTTGTTTGCGGTGGCAAAATCCATTGAGTCTTTGGTATCATTAAGTAAAGACGGTTTAGAAACGCTCCAGCGGTAAGTACTGAAAATAACCACATCAGCAGTAGATGAGTTCATTTTGTACGACTTACGAGGATGGATAGACTCTTTCTGGACAGACTCAATCTGTAAAGTATCCATTTCATCGTCAAGGACGTGACAGATATCAAAGATGACACTTTCATGAATCTTTTGCCACAAATGAGCTCTAAAGATTTGAATCAAAGAAATCTTCAAAGTAGGAATCTTACCATGTAAGAAAATACCAGTCAAATCAAGTTGCACCAAGAAACCAACGTAAACGTTTGCACGATTGATTGTAGGCGACCACCAGAGAGTAAACCGACGATTAGGAATCTGATTCAAACCGGAACGCTGAGCGTTGGTAAGCTTCTTGAATTTGAGCGAGTCTTCAAAACCGGAAGCCTTTTCCCAGAAAAGACCTTCCCAACTATCAAAACCAGTACCCTTGAACAAAGTGTGTTCAAGAATAGTTTCAATACCACCAAGTGCTTGAATAACATCAGTACGATAAGCGTTAAGATTCCAGAGTTTACCATCATGGCGCTGACTAGTCCACCAGAAGGGGTTGACCTTGGCCAAAAAGTACTGTCTGAACTCAGTTCTGATGCGGTGGCCTTTGTCGTAAGCAAGAGTGTGTCTATCTTTTTGGAACAATGTGTTAATTCTAGGCAAACCTCTGTCCCAACTGTCCTCCAAATCTTCCAAACTGAGTCTTCTGTTTTGCTGCAAGGCTTCTTGGCGCTTCATTGCGTATTCAGCCCAGACGCGCTGTGAGTCGATGAACTCAGACTCCCATGAAGTTAAGTATCTGAAAATGTTGGGAATTAGTTGGTCTTCTTCGTGACTCATACCAGCGCGGAAATGAGTGATACCAGTATCAGTTTGTTTAGACCACCTTAAATCACTGGCAGGGATCAAAATATGACTGGCACTGAGCATACCTAGACCACCAAGTTCCTTGGGAGTATAGAAAACAGCAGGAGGAAACCTGCTAGGCATCTTGGAATTGAGACCAATTTTGACACGAGTCTGAATCTTTGTTTCACAACGGACTAGAGAATCAAGAAGCTCTTCAGTAGCAACCGCAGCTTCTCGGTAGTAAGTAAAAAGAGAAATCAAAGCAGTATTCCATTTGTTGGCAATCTTAGTAAAAGTGGTAGAACCAGAAGACATAAGAATTTGACGAATGCGGTTATTAAACTTAGCAATATCTTCTTCGGAAACTCTTAAGAATGCATAGGCAGTCCGCTCCTTTGTGGTTTGATTACTTAGATTCCAGACACTGTCTCTAATCTGAACGTCGTTCTGAGTGCGGATCTTGGGCAAAATACGGACTTCGAAACCAAGCATTGAAAAAAGTAAGTTAGGATTGTCTTTGCTGTATACGCTTGCAAATGTGTCCTCCCATTCAATAGTGGTCATGGAGCGAGGTAGACGATTTTTGAGCTCCCAAAAAACAGCTCTTCCAAGATTGACATCATGACGCATAAGACGCATACGAGAGTCTCTTGGCCAGCACTTCTTATTGTTGTACCCAACTATGTTCTCAAAATTAGGATCTGGGTTCTCAGTTAGGAAACGCTGATTGAGTTCTCTAGCTTCCTCAGCAGTGAATCTAAAAAGAACATGAATCTTGTCAATATAACGGGTGTATAGTCTGATAGGATGTGCTGACTCAGTTTCCTCGTCGGCATATTGCAAAAAGTCATTGGGTTGGTTGGGCGGGCCAGCTAGCTCGCTGGCTCTCTGCAAACCAAGAATCAAAATATCCAGAACCAAACCGTAGTATTGCATAACAAAGGAAGAAAATTGTAAACCTCTAATAAGACCATACTGATTGACGTGATTCATGTCCTTATAAGAGAGATTGACGTTGTTTTTAGCTGTGACGTAATCAGCAATGTTGGAGTCAACAATGAGTCTGAGTAACCGGTTGAGTAAAGTGAAGTCAATCTTCTCGGCCATCTTGGAAAGAGTAGTCTGGATCATGACATTACATTGTCCTTCAGAGACATCCCAGATGTCAGTCAAGTTGTTAATTCCCTGACACCATTTGTACACCAGCAAAGGAGGAACCTCAGAGTCGCTGGGCTTGACCCAATTGGGGAAGATATGACGCTTGTCACCTTCATACCAAAGGTAGTGATCAAGATAAGCGTCCGTAATTTTTTCCAAAGGATCGACTTCATAAACTGGAGTGATATGGCTGTAATGATCCATCATGTCCAAACCAACTTCCTTAAAAACGCGTTGAGTCAGTAAGAATCTCTTTATTCTACTCAAGCATTCGTGCGGGTTATCGTATGCTTGCTCAATAAGCGCAAGCTCTTCACGTTGGCTCTGGTTCAGTCGGCCCTTAACATTGTAACTGTCCTTCAACCCTTCAAGAGCAAGCACTAATAACTTGGTGTCGTGCTTGTAACTAAGAGGTGGAAACGGAATAGGTGAAAACTTTCTGCTCTCTAACCAGTGAACCATGGTCGAGTAAATAGCAACAGCTTCTTCAGGCGTGACGTAGGGGCCATCTTTAGAGAAATTGTGCTGACGCTCCTGCTCACTCTTGAGCCACAAACGAGTAAGACGGCCAAGATTTTTTCTAGCAACAGTCTTGTCAACAGTAGCACCGCGTCTGATACGCTCTCTATTGAAATGCGCAACTGAGATCCAACCATCAGCCTTGGCCTTGACATAACGAAGAATAATGTTCTCAATGGGTTTAGGCAAACCAGGAACCTTCCAAGGGATGTTAGCCTTCCAGCATCTCCAAGCCTCACTCAGATGTTGCAAAATGGCTTTAGACTTGTTTTGCTTAATGCCTTCAGGGATCATATCAAGAATATCGTGAAGAACAGAAGCCCGAAGCTCCAAATCGTAGTAAGACTCAACACGTTGTTTGGTGATAGTCTTAGCAACGCCCTTTGAATGTCTACCTTCGAACTGTCGAGCCAAAAGATTGCCTAACCAGCGCTCCAGAAGAGGAATGATTCCACGGAGAAAGAACAACCAAACTCTCCAAGAAGGCTGCCAGAAACCACAACCTGGACCCTTGCCAATAACGTTGTTGAATCTATAATAAATAACGTGCTTCAAATCCTTACAGACTCTAATCTGATGCATCACGCGGTACTTGTATCGATAGATACCTGTGAGCTGACCCAAATGATTCAAGGTATAATGAAGGCCATCAGCAAGTTGAAAAGCATCAACGTTGCCAAGTCGGTACTGTACATGGGCATCAACAAGAAGCTTTACGACACGCAAAATCTCACGCATCAAATGGAACGCATTACCAAAACGAGATCTCTTACGTTCCTTAGTAGTCAGGGTCTTGATGGGCTTGAGATTGAAATTGTAATCCAAGTGAAGATAAGTCAGGCCCTTACGGTGAATCAAAAGGTTGAGCATGGTAAAACCCTGTTTGCACAATTGGAGGCCAGCTTCGACCCAATCAATGGTGGTTTCCTGAAAGTATTTTGTGCTGCCGAGAGATTTTAGAAGCTGACGTTTCTTTTGGTTGACAGGAGCCTTGGAGCCGAGCTCGTTCAAAACATAGGTTTTTAGCAGCTTTTGGTAAGAGACTCGAACCTTGACAGGGTATTGAGAATTAGGGTGCTCGAGATACCAGTGCTTGATTAAAGGTACATCTTGAGCACGCACTGTGGTACCGCTTCGTCGATTGAAAGGGTACGGCGCCCACCACAATTGAAGGGCGGCAGAGGTGAGCTCAGTAGAAACAGGTTCGTCTTCTAAAAAGGCGTCAACATCATCAGGAAGCGAAAAATCGTCATCAACATCATCATTTCCAAAGATCTCATCTTCATTCGAAGTGAATGCGGTCTTGTATTGCGAAATGGACCGACTAGAAATAGGTTCGTACGAGGGATGGAAATAAAAGGCAGGAAGCTCTGGGTCGTCAGTAGGAATGTAGACATTTTGAGGATGCTGATACCAGCTGTTGACAACCGATCTAGGCAATGAGTTATAGAGTTGAGAAAAAGCCACCTTATACTCGGTTCTAATGGGCCGTCTGTAAATGATGCGGTCGATAGCATTGAACTCGCCGAAATCTTCGTCTTCAGGATCAACGTCCTTGTACAACGGTTCAAACTTGGGACCACCCGGAATGGCACTATTCAAGGCCTTTGCTGTAAAAAAGGCCTTCTTTTCAAACAGATAAAAATAGTTTGGATCGACTTTGTCTTTGAGAATAGGCGTAGCAAGACGGTACAAAGCGGCCATCTCGGCAGGTCCAAGTTTCCACTTCTTGTAAGCCTCGCCGGGAACATTCTCACTCATGTCGATAAGTGGCTGGTGATCGTAAAACCATTCAATGATAGCAGCATCTTCTTCTTCGTTGAGTTCCAGTTGAATCGGCTCAGGGGGTTCCGTGATCTCGATATTCTCGGACCAGCTGATGGGTGGTTCTTCGTCGTCGAAAGGAGGAAACCGCATGCGCTTAAAATGTCTTCTGTCACGCTTTTCTCGTCGCATAGCAATCCACATGGCTGCCCACTGCGCAGTGTAGACGGGTTCTATTACTCTAGGAATTTCGTTGACAAAGGTGATAGCTCCTGTAATGTGATAAAGAACCTTGACCTCACGCACTTGTTCCCAGGGCTGTGGCATATTTTCGACAAGCTTAATGACCGCGTGAGGCATGAACTTCAAAGCGCCCAAATAAGAGCGCTTGTCTGCAGCAACTTTTTTAGTTGACAAATCACCGTGGTCTTTGATAATCTTACGCAAGTGCTCTGGCGGCATCTCGATTTTAGTTGAATGCACAAATGTTGATTTTTTAGACTTAGTCTGACCAAATCGTTGTTTTTGTAATTGAAGCCATTTTTTCTTCTTTGTCTGTAAATGTTGCTGATATGATTCTGAAGATTTCGAAGATGATGGTGGTGGTGGTCTGGAAGATCCGGGTGGTGGTGGTCGAGACGGGCCTGGCGGTGGCGGAGGACGTGATGAAGGCGGCCCAGGAGGTCGAGAAGGCGGTCCTGGAGGTTTTGGCAAAGACCAGCCAGGGGGTGGAGGTAAATTACTCATTACTAAACACGTTAGATACTGAAGGCAGTGAGAGACGTTATGGCAAGACTTACTCGTCGACTAAACAACAAGGAATAACAAATCTAAGAATAATAGGACGATGAACAAAAATTAAGATAAATAGAAATATTGCACAAATCCCTTTAAAATAAAAATTAGTAAAAAAATTTGAATTAAACAACACGTAGGTATACATACAATTGATGGATTTCAAGACTCAATTGTGAGTTTTACAGCGTGTGGCGTGCAAATCCTTAGTTGGCGATATTTCTTGGTGGAGTAGAACCGAAGTTTCACTAGAAAAACTTCAAAGCCAGCAAATCCCAGCCAAAATGCTTGCCATGAATTTCCAAAAGTCCCAGTCTGTGGATAACGCATTCTGAAAATTACCCAATGTTTTCAAAAAGTTGATTTTTGATTTTTTTTTTTTTTTACGTTTTTAAAATTAAATTGTTACATAAGTTAAACTATCAATATTTGATAAGCAGGTTTGTATTGACTAGGCCAAGCTCCTTGAGAGTCTTGGAAAACTGTTCAGGGCCATAGGTCGTAGTAGGGAATGTGGTTTGAAATTCAAACTTTTTACCAGAAATTTCAGCTTGGATAGACTCCGCTACTTGGTAGAGTGTCGTTTCAATTGGATAGGTCTTAAGGAATCCCGATGCAGGAGGTTGGCCCTGGATTCGGAATCGAATTTTGGACTCAGTGGGAGCGGCTCTAGGAACAGCAGAAGTAGTAGCAGGCTTAGAAGTAGTATTAGTTGGTTGAGAAGAGCTGACACTACCAGCAGAGTTGTTTTCTCTATCGCGCTTTCGCGCCTCCTTGTCTGCCTGAATACGATCCCTGATCTTCTGTCTCTGGAGAGCGTCTTCCTTTACCTGTTGGCGCTTCCGCTGGGCCTCCTTAAGAGCCTCCTTGTGGCGAAGCTCATCCTTAATCTTTGCTGACTCCAGGTCGCGCTTGCGACGGATCGCATCATTTTTTCTTTCGTTTTCTTTATCGAGTTTTGCTTGCTCTGCCTTGCGGAGGGCTGCCTTGCGACGCAATTCATCTAGTCTTGACTCAGTAGAAGGTGTTTCTGTAGATTGTTCCAATGATGTTGATTTTGCGGTTTGAGTGGCGGGCTGGGCAGGCAGCGTTGATTTTGCTGTGGATTCAGTTGAAGGTTGAGTGGCGGTAGCGGTTGTAGACTCGGCTGGACTCTTTTGGTCAATATTGTCTTGGTTTTCCTCTAGCCATTCGATTGCGACCTCGAGAGAGGTGATGTTCTGATTTAAGACAGCTTGAATATGAGCTTCAGGAAAGCCCATGTCTTGCAATTGTGACTGAACAGACATTTCGGAGTCGGCCATTGTATCAGAACTAAGTTTATGTTTGTACTAGGAAGTAGTGTACCTTTTACGGTGGGGTGCTTGCGTGATTAAGATCGAAAAAAAAAAAAAAAAAAACAAGATTGATGGTAAGTTTCAAGGAACTGTTAACCTTTAATTTTTGAGAAATAACCGATTTCTGTTGTCTTACATTAACTACCTATTCTAATGATATATAAAAGATTTATTCTTACTGATATTGTTGTAATCAGTACATAATTAAACGTGAGAATTATGTAAATTTAAAATTTTATTAGTAATATTTCATGTTTGATGACCAATCATGAATTTTAAGAACTTTAATGTGTTGAGAGCTATCTTTAGCCACAGTTACTTGAAACGATGACAAAAATTTCACTTGATGAAAATTACCAAGATGTTTGATTTGTATAAAAATTCTAGACGGCCTGAATGCTTTTGCAAAGTGTCTGTACTTCATTCTATTCAATGTCTGTAGAGCTGTTTATATCTGAAACACATAACAAGTTCAAATTTAAAATTATAGAAGAAAATAATTAACTGTGGTAGATCAATCAGACTTTGCCTAACCTAGTATGTGTGACTTTCTATAAGACTTCACTCTCGAAAGAATTTGCTCTTGACAACATAAGTAAGCTAGGAGAAGGAATCACTACAAATTGTTTCTATAGTGATCCCAGGGCGGTCACAAAGCCATTATTTTTTGACATAGAGAGGCTTTGGCAGTGATTTAATTTGAAGCCATAAAATAAATTCAACAGTTAGAGGCTGAAAACGATTAAGCTGCATTTAATAAAGTGAAAAGAAACCACGTCATAGTTTACAGAACGGAACCTCTCAAAATTGGCTTTTCTCTAGATAGTAAGAACCATATTTAGCCTCCAAATGGCAAAATTCCAAAAGTGGAGTAGCGACCTTTAGCCGATACGGACAGAGCTGTATTAATCAAATAGAAGAGGAAAGGAGTGAGAGGAAAGAAAAAAAAAAAAGAAGAGAGAGAGGAGAGAGTACTAGGAAAACGTTAAGAAAATTAGATCTCGATTTGGTACTAGGCAAGTATGTTGAGAATAGAGAAGTAGTAGGTGAGTTTTTAATCCATTTTATTCAGTGTCTCACGCCAATAACAAAAAAAAAGTATTAAACTCACATCAACTCTTCCAAGCCAAAAAAAAATTACTAAAGCAAACTGCAAATGAAACCAAACCCGACGTACTTTATTCTGTCGGCCAGCAGATGTTTTCAAAAAGTTGAAACTGAAACTGAAACTGAAGTAGGCTCCGTTTGCTCACATTAATATGGTCCCATAATACTTGCCACTATGGTATCAGTAGCGGGTCTTATAGTCACATCGCACAAGTAGAAATTAAGAACTTTTCTGGTTTTTTAATCTTATAGATTCTGATTCTTTTTTATTTCTCTAATTTTTTTTCTTTTTCCTCAAAAGTTTTCTTACTAAATGATCTAAATATTTCTTCAGACTTTAGAAACATCCATACTTCAATTTAACACGGTTTTTAGACTTGAACCGCAATCTTCAGCTCATATTTATCACAATAAAATCATCATGGAAGTTTTCCCTTCTGCTGTCACGTATTCGTCGCCATTTTTTAAGTTACAGGCAGAAAAAGAGGTCACAATCACAAACCTGAATCAGTCTAGCACAATTGCATTTAAAATTAAGACCAACGCACCAACAATATATAGCGTTCGCCCTAATAGTGGTGTGTTGCCACCATGTGGGTCAATAAAAGTACATTTTCACATTCAAATGTTCAAATTAGAACCATCAAAGGGATCTGTTTGTAAGGACAAGTTTCTTGTCCTCAGCGCGCCGGTACCTGAAGCCGACACGGAACAGGAAAAAGTGGACTGGAAAGCTATAGAAGCGACTCGCAAGACGGAAATATCTAGAAAAAAAATCAGGGTTTTTTATGAAGTATCTGATGTGGAAAAAGAGACAATTGACGCCAACAGAGGGCTTTCACTTGATAACTCATCTGAAGACCAGACTGAATTGAACTCATATTCAGAGAGTAGGGTTGAGCATTCTACGTCAGTCTTAGAGCTGCAACGGAAGCTCGAAAATGCAGAGAATAAAATAATCCGACTGGAAAAGGAAATCACTCAAACCAAAAGTTCTGTTCAAAATGGCAGAGCACCATTTTGGCTGATTCACTCATTCAACGCATTGTTAGTCATCACACTATGTGTGACAATTTGGTACCTCAACGCGAAGTAAACACGTAATAAGTACAGAGTTTCAAAAACACGATCAAAAAAAAAAAAGTTATCTCGCGCGTGTATACCTTAAACCATCGAACGTTATGAATAGTGAAATAATATTAAGACTCAGTTTTATTCACACAACTATTACTCAATTGTCTGAACGTTTAAAATTTTTAACAAAAAACACATAAAAATTGATTAACTACTTAAAAACAAACACGACAACTCCATGAAAAAATAAATAAAACAAAAAATAGTTTATAACTCTTGAGAAGCACCCTTGCCCTTGGAAGACTTCTTGGGCAGAAGGTTCTGGTGAATGTTGGGCAGGACACCACCCTGAGCGATAGTGACGTGACCCAGCAGCTTATTCAGCTCCTCATCGTTTCTGATGGCCAGCTGCAAGTGTCTGGGAATGATACGGGTCTTCTTGTTGTCACGAGCGGCGTTACCAGCAAGCTCCAAAATTTCAGCTGCCAGGTACTCGAGAACCGCAGCAAGGTAGACGGGAGCACCAGCACCAACACGCTGAGCGTAGTTACCCTTTCTCAGGACACTGTGCACACGGCCGACGGGGAATGTGAGACCGGCCTTGGAAGAACGGGATTGAGAAACCTTGGTGCTAGAAGCAGCCTTACCACCGGATTTACCACCAGACATTATAATTGATTGTATATGATTGTTGAGAGGGAGGGAGTTTTTCAAAAGAAAAGAGTTTGTTGTTGAAGGATATAAAGGATGATCAGAAAAGAAGAAAAGAAGAAGAAATCTCTATCTAAAATATGCCAATGATGGCGGGCTCTAGACGGGTTTTTATAGATTTGCAAGGAGAGATAGTGGGGTTTGTATGGGAAAACAAACAAAGACATTTGATTGGTTCAAAAAGTGGCAAAAACGCAGGACCACAATATACACATGTAATATTAGGACCGGACCCTGATATACATAACAAAATGTATATCACATCACGTATTTCAGTGTTATTTTTTAGTGCGGAGCTTTACACACATGAAATTGATCAAAATTAGCAAATACTTTGCAACATCATTTTTACGCGATTTCAAGCACTTTCGCTTCCCACCCAAAATTTACTATGTGATGTCAATCCACACAAGTATAAAACCATCGCGATTTCCTTCAGTCTCAACTTTTTCTATTTCTTTTTTCTCTCTTTTTTTTTTCTTTTTTTTTTTTCCTTTTTCCTTTTTCCTTTTTTTCATTTCAACCATCTTTAATTATTTATTTATTCTAAAAACCCTCCAACTTTTCCACCAACACTTTTATTTACAAATCATTCACAATGGCCCCCAAAGCAGCTGAGAAGAAGCCCGCCTCTAAGGCTCCCGCCGGCAAGGCTCCCGTTACCGCCGAGAAGAAGGAGGCTGGTAAGAAGACCACCTCTTCCGCCGTTTCTGGCGAAAAGAAGAAGAGAAGCAAGGCGAGAAAGCAGACTTACTCTTCTTACATTTACAAGGTTCTCAAGCAGACCCATCCCGATACTGGTATCTCTACCAAGGCCATGTCTATCATGAACTCTTTTGTCAATGACATTTTTGAGCGTGTTGCCACCGAGGCCTCCAAGCTTGCTGCCTACAACAAGAGATCTACCATTTCGTCAAGAGAGATCCAGACAGCTGTCAGATTGATTCTGCCCGGTGAGCTGGCCAAGCACGCCATTTCTGAAGGTACCAGAGCTGTTACCAAGTACACTGCTGCTTAATTTAATTATTTGATGTATTGTTTTGTCTTTTTTTCTGTACGGTGTTTTTTTATGTATTAATGTTATTGATTTGTTTTGGAAAAAAAATGGCGTTTTTCTGGTGATGCGCGTTGTGAAATAATAATAAAAACTAATGTGTTGAAAAACAATGTGTGTAGTTGTTTCATTTTTTTTAAGCTTTTTAATTTCTATTTATTATGAAGGCTTTGTAGTCACCAGGCAAATTTATTTCTGCAATTGCTATTTAATTGTATGGTGTTAAATCATTTGACATCTATTAAATTAAAAAAAAGGATAGTTAATGTGAAATCTATTGAACAGATTTTAATGAGCTCAGTGTCTCTGAAGTTTTCCCTCCTTTTTTTTTTTTTTTAGATGACTCCATGGCTCAAGTCTTATATTGTAAAGTCAAGGTTTGCCTCAGCCGCGCCATATTTTTTAAAAAATTCAATTGGCTCAGCCGTACAAGCAATTGCCATCTTTAGTTCAAAAGCGCGAATTTTGCAAATTTGAAAAAAAGCACTCAAGAAGTTGGAAAAAAAATTATTAAAAAACTCAAATTCACAAAACATGATTGTAAAGTAGTTTTTGAGCTTTTAATTATAGTCAAATAACTAATGGATGCAAACAAGACACTGTGTGACCTTTGGCAAGATTGTTCTTCTTAAAGGCCGGAATTGGAGATAAATAAACGAGTAGTTAAAAAAAGAACATCAAGCGGCTAGGCTGTCTTTTCAATTCAGATTCTTCACCAGAAAACTTTTTGCAATGCATTTTGACTGCTTTATCAGAAACTTTAGACTTCACTGCTAGGCTAGTTGCTCGTATTAATTCAGGCAAAAATTTGCATCTACAGACACAGGCGAACTAGAAATAACCATCAATCCAGATAAACCTAAAAGTTTTTAGTATATATATTTGTCAAAAGACATCTTAACATATTTAGAGTAAAACTTCAAGTTAAAAAAATCTGGAACCACTATGACATTCGCACAAGTTAGAAACTGTCTAATTTTTGCGTACTTGTTTTAGTACAAGCAATAACGAAATCTGACAAGTAGCAGAAACCACTTGTGCGCGTTGAGAACGCCACTTTGAGAGTCTCTGAGAAACAGATGTTTTTGATTTAATGTTTTAGTTGTGTTTTTTTTGTTAATTACTTTTCAATGTGTAACTTTTTGATGTAGGGACAACAAACTGATTTTCTATTTACCTGACAAGTAATAATCTACAAAATGTACACTAAGCCATAAAAGAGAGTGCAAAATCTAAGAATAGCACAACTGTGAGAACCAATACTACAATTGCGTACATTGAGCCTTGCACACAAATATGAAAAATTTTAGAAGCTTATAATTTTAAACCAAGTGATATACATTTAAAAATTGAAACTTAACTTGAAAATTAAATGTAAAACTTCTACAAAAGCAAACTCATCGTGTAGAGGTTCTCTTTGTTCATGGCCAATTTTTACCTAAAAACAAGTTGCAACAAAATTTAATATAGTTTGTGCCATAATAGTAATAAATAAAAGAAAGTCCAAAAATCAGTTTGGTGCACACTCCGCTTTGCCATGAGCCATCAGAAACTGTAAAGAAATCTTTTTAGATGAATGAGGCTGGAAATCTTTTTGTTTACAAGAGCTTATCGCTGACGGCTTGTAAATGGAGTTTATTTAAAAATTAAAATATTATTTGCAGGAGTGATAGATGTGATTAGGAGTATTTCCCTGTGGTGTATACTTTTATAAATAAGCAAATTTCAGGGAGAAGTGTTTCATTTTGCTTGTTTGATGTAAGCCACTTTTTGCTAATCAGCGTATAAAAATATATCAGACCCTGTTTTCTTTCCTTAATTAGGTGTTTTCTTGGATAATTGTTGCTAATTCGGGAGTTTCTCTGTATTAAACGCTAATATCAATTTTGAAAAACACACAAACATAAAACGAATGTGACAGAATTGCAGCTTAAGTTTGTTGCACAATGATAAAACGGTTGTGTTAAGTGTGCTCATTGTTAGGTAAAATAAAACAAAGACAAATTGTAACGGAGTAGGTGTGACGAGCCCTACTACCATTGGATATTACATAGTTTCTTTAATTGTGATTTCTATTATTCATATTAGTCGAAAGGTCGAGTAAGACTCCCTTAAGTGACTAAGTCAACAAACAGTAAAGTTTAGCATGAAGAGTTCAGTTAGCAAAGCTAACTTAAGAGCGTACCATGCATCTCTCCTTTCTTAGAAAGAGATTTTTGTATTCTTAATGAGCATTGATAAAATGGTAACATTGCATTATTGAATGGTATTCTGTAGGCTGTGCATGTACAAGGACCAAGATTAAGTCTTGTCTTTGGCAGTGCATTCTACAAGAAACAGTGCGTGTCCCTAGTGCGTGTCCCAATTAATAATTTATTAAATCTATATTTTGAGAAGCTTCCGGGGATTCTAAGAACCAACCATTCTTTTAAATGATTAAAACCCCTGCTGATTTTGTTTGTTCGTGATTCCCGGTAGTCTTCATTGCTTATAGCCAATTTAGTCTTTTTTTAATTATTCATTTCTTTTTAATTATAACTGCCCTCGTCACACAAATGGTAGTTAAACTGATCAGGTATTTAACAAGAGAGTTTGGCTACTACACTTAAAAAATTAACTCTTTTACAACTTAGACTGAACATTTAAACTGTAAATATTAGAAAACACATACAAATTACCTTATTATAAATGTAGTTGATAATTGCTTGTTTCGTAAAATCAAACTGTTCACGACCCAACCACTTTTTTAAACAATTTTAACAGTAATAATTGGGTTAAAATGGATAATGTTTTCTTATTTGTTAAATTTTTAATTCAACAAAGTTGCCGATAAGCAAGTTGATAATTTTATCAAAAAACACCTTTAACCCCAAAACACAAAAATTCTTTGAAAAAATGATTGAAAAATTTAGGGTCTCTTCTTCACCTTTTGTGGCAGATTTAATAGAGTAAAGCTTATGAAGACAGCTAGAAGATTTTAAACTTAAACGAAGAGTGGTTGGAAAAGCGTTTAACTTAACAAATAATTTTTAAATCAAAAAAAGGACAAATTTTTGCTTGTTCAAGACATAATTCTCTAGAGAACTTAAGAACTTTGAGCTGTTAACCCACAATTTTCAGCCATTAATTGATTAGGTTTTAGAGGTCTTGTAACGAGGGACCTTTTAATTAAGTGAAGTAAATAATATATACTGTGGTTGGCTATTAAGAAGAAGACTAACAAGATACAACGCTCAGGCAAGTTCAAGTGTCACAATCTAATAGTTAGAGTTAATTCTTAAAGGCAGGGACTTATCCTATACTAGAATATGGATGATCGTTGAATTCCCTGAAGGTCTTATTCATTAGTAATTTTTAACAATGACTTAGGAGTGCTGTGTAAATTTTCTAACACTCGACAAGAGGCCAGCGTGTCGTGTGTAACACGCGCATAGAGAATAGATACAAATCCTTATACAAGTACATCGTTCATAATAGATGCATAGTTACTAAGATGTGGTCTAGAAAGTTTAGTAAATCGAAGTGTTTCGTTCAGAAATCTTTGTCTCAAGGAAGGTATCTAAGTCTCGTTCCATAAATCGAGCTCATGGTAAGAAGTATGCGCAAGTAACTTCTACCGCTGGAGGGCTCACCAGCTCAACCTCCAAATACTAGAATGCTCGAGTATTCAACAAATACACTTGGTAGTATAAGTATATAGTAGTAATTTTTGCTCGGTCAATTGGCATATTGTTTATAGGTTAATTAAAGTGAAACACACAAAATCTTGATAATTATAAAAGATTTTAGTCCAGTCAACTGGCTACACTAAAGGAATAATTTAACAAATCAAAAACATGAAATTAGAAAAAAAAAGACGCCTTAGATTCACCATGAAAACCGATGTTTCTGTAAAAATTTTGTTTAAACAGCTTTCACTTTAATTGCCATTACACCTAACCAATGCGTGGATTGACTGAGAATTCTCGCCCTTAACTGGCAAACACTAAAAGACTTCCTAATAAAAAACAACTCATTCAAATCAAAAAAAAACAACAACGTCGGAAGTGATAATCCACAATGGTTTTGGCAAGTGTTTAAAAGGAAAACTTAGCAACGGCGTGACAAAGTCAAGAGACTTTCGTCCCTCAACTTCCAGAAGCTTAAAATTGCTTGAACACCCCTGTTTAGTGTTGAGAAGCACCGAAAGTTTAAGTGCTGGGGAGACCCGTTTTAGATTTTACGTTATGTCATAGTAATTAATGCATTTAGTGAGGATGTGCCGTTTGGTTTTGAGGTCACTGCATTTGCATTCGAGGATTTTTGACACATAACGTTCCATCTTTTAGCTGTTTCAACTTTCTTTCCGAGATGATCTCTCAATTTGGATGCTACATGTAAAAAAAGGTTTTTTTTTCGTGGTGTAATGGTAATCATCAGTGAAAAAACCTTATTTTTTTTTGGTCATTGACAAGATTGCGTGTTCGAATCCAGCCATCTTAGACATTTTTCAGAATAATTAGCATAAAATAGCATAAATTAGTGTAAATTAGCACGAATTAGTATAAATTAGCAAAAAATAGCATAAATTAGCAAAAAATAGCATAAATTAGCAAAAAATGGCATAAATTAACACAAAATAGCATAAATTAACACAAAATAGCACAAATTAACACAAAATAGCACAAATTAACACAAGTTAGTATAAATTAGTATAAATTAGTATAAATTAGTATAAATTAGTATAAATTAGTATAAATTAGTGTAAAATAGTGTAAAATAGCATAAATTAGTGTAAATTAGTGTAAAATAGTGTAAAATAGTGTAAATTAGTATAAATTAGTGTAAAATAGCATAAATTAGTGTAAATTAGTAAAAATTAACATAATTTAGTGTAAATTATCACAAAATAGCACAAATTAGTATAATTTAACGTAAATTAATATAAATTATCACAAATTAACATAAATTAGTATAATTTAGTGTAAAATAGTATAAATTAGCATAAATTAGTACAAATTAGTATAATTTAGTATAATTTAGTGTAAAATAGTATAAATTAGCATAAATTAGTACAAATTAGTATAATTTAGTATAATTTAGTGTAAAATAGTATAAATTAGCATAAATTAGTACAAATTAGTATAATTTAGTATAATTTAGTGTAAAATAGTATAAATTAGCATAAAATAACATAAAATAGTGTAAATTATAACAAAATAGTGCAAAATAGTATAAAATAGTATAGATTATATTAAACTAGTATAAAATAGCATAAATTAGTATAAATTATTATAATTTAACATTTATTTATTCATGTTCAACAGATTTTGCACCAAGCCCGGTCTTTTTTGTAATTTTAATTACTATAGCCCTCTAAGGAGAATCATGGTAAAAGCAAACCGCTACACTACAAGCACGATGATGCATTTGAGAACTGGTCATGACGCTCTGGGACTTTGATATAGAAATTTAGGAACTCCACAGAGAGAAACTGCAAATTGCCCATATAAAATTGCTGAGCAAATGTTAAAGACTTGAGCATTTTGTAGACTGAGGCGTGAGGACCCAAAAAAATCTTCCTGTAGTTTAATAATATAGTGGACTTAAATACTAAGAAGGAGTTATTGAAGAGGCGGTCAAAGGTTTTAATTTAGTACTGCATCGCAGAAACTGATGGTAAGCTTGAAACACTAACTGTAAAGTTTTTACTGCACTGTTACTATCGAAACAAGCACACCGCAGTAACAATCCTGTCAGGTTTTCTATGAACCACAAATTTGATTGGTGGAGTTTTCGGCGCCAACGGAGCGATTGAAATAAATTTTGTGAGCATTGCAGCCACCACTTAGTGGTTCAACATTGAGTTTTTGTACTTGATGTTTTTTTTCATGACTAGTGATTAGCCATAAGAACAAAAAGATGACTAAAGTGATAAAAATACCCTTTAAACATTTTCCTGAGCTAGAATCTACAAATTCAATGAATCTGAACGAAAATTCCAAATTAGATTTTAGTTTAAAACAAAATTATTGCGGCAAAAGAAAAGTTGATAAGCTGGCAATTTCAGTAACAAAGTTAGTTTCTGGTTGTCTCAGTAAAGTTACTGGGAGGTTGATCTTGGTTAGCCGCAGCAAACGATGGTGGGCTGTCACGCTGAAAAGCAAATGGAACGCGCTTCGCAGGCTAAGGAGACGTGCGAAAAGAAACGCAAGTTCCGAATCGCAAGCCAAATCTGAGAGATGTGCTGAAGAGTTTTCTGAAGCAATGCCTGAAGCAACATAAAAGTGTTGGAATGATTTTCTGAGCTTAAGGGATTCCAGTAATATCTGGGATGTTCATTCCTTTGTAAAGAAAACCAAACCAAACACGGCGGTCTCCCAACTACTGAGAAAAGATAGAACAACTGCAGCGTCTCTATCAAAAATTACAGAATATCTTTTAAAAAAGTTGTTCCCTCCAGTACTAAGCACTGGTTTGTTTAACGTCCCCTCAAGTCCATATGAGGATGTTAGATGGCCTAAGCTGAAGAAGCGTGAGATCGAACAAGCTTTTTTCCAGCAAAGCTCGTATAAGACTCCAGGCCCAGATGGTATCAAGATGATTGTGACCAAGGAAGCATGGAATGATCGAAACTTCCGTAAAGCGGTCACCAGGCTTTTCCGTGAGTGTGTTCGGATTGGTGATCATTCTAAGATCTTCTGTGAAGGACATACTGCCATTTTGAGAAAACCCAACAAGCCAGAGAATTTTGCGAGATCTTATCGCCCTATTACTTTGATGAACTGCCTTGGTAAGGTACTTGAAAAATCAATTCAGAAAATTTTCGCATCATTGACAATTGAGACAATCCCAAAGCAACAATTTGGCGGTTGGAAGGGTTACTCAACAGTTGATGTGCTTGCAAAGCTGGTAAGTTATGCTGAACGAAACCAACAAGAGAATCGTGTGACTTCTGTTCTTGCTAATGATATCAAGGGTCTTTGGAAAGATTAAATTTAGAAGGTCCAAAACATTGCTTTGCGCAAGAAATTAGGTGCATTCAAGTCTGCGCCAACTACGGCAATGCAACTAGATGCTGAAATGCTGCTAGTGGATGTAAGAATGAATGAAATCCGCGACTGATTTGCCGTCAGAGCTATTTGAGTTGTGAATCCAAAAGACCCAGTTTTGAAGTTTGCCAACCGCAGCCAACCGGCTGAAGGCAACATTGAAGTGCTGTTTGTTAGAGCCAAGCAAATGTATCGTATTGATGATGACAAGTACTGGAGTAAGCGGCCACCGTAGAAGCCACCAAAGTCTGATCGCGATAAGAACGCTTGCGTATCACTGCACAAGCTGAAAGGCACATTGTAAGGTACTTCAAAAGCAGAGTGGTAAAATTACTATGACAAATTGGGTGAATTTTGACAATACTACTTTTCTACTCAAAGAGAGCTGTATGGCCGCAAGTACCCCAGTCCACTAAAATTTTTTTTAAAAGAATTTGCCTCATCATACCTTAAGCAAATTGTTTCAACTACCAACAGTTCATGTTATGTTTAAAATTTATTTTCAAATGAAGTCCATTACTGAACGAGATCTTAACTGTGAATGTGGCCAGCTTGAAACAGTTTAACACGTTCTCTAAAAAAGCCCTCTACGTCTTGAGAAGTGTTAACTTTTATGCATTGACAATTCATTAAAATTCTATCCATCCACTGATCCGTTATTGAATTAGGAGTTGATAAGACAATTGTAGGAAAAAACTCGGAGCTTATCACGATCAAGAACCAAAAGAAAAACAACTTACACAAAATTAAAAATCTTATATCTTATTGTTTATAGCATAAATCTTAATTTGTGCACATATGCAAAAGCGTTTTCACATTTATGCATCCAACCAAACGCGCATAAATATAACCGTGTTTTTACATTTATGCCAAAATATCATGTGATTTAGACTTTGAATTTTACAAAAAGTTCAAGTATTAAGTACGTAACTATTTGTGCTAAGTCTTACACAAATACCAAAATGTTTTGACGTTTATGCACAATAGGTTTAATGCATAACTGTCAAAACTGTTTGACGTATATGCCAAATATCACGTGAGTTTACGTTTTAGAAAATTTCTGTTTTAAATATCATATCTTTAATCATTAGTCTTAAATATTACAAATGTTTTGGGCATTAAAGATATCAGAAAAAAAAAGAGAACGCTACTTGAAGAATCCCTTAGAAACAAGTGTGTTTTGAATATTTGTCTTCTTTGTATATCTTGTGTTAAAATGTTTTTCAATGTGTAATTAATTAGATGTAAGGACAATAAACTGATTTTCTATCTGCCTATCTAAGAGAGTTGTATGGTAACAAGTACTCCAATCCACTGAAATTCGTTATGAAGACTTTGTCTGGCCATAAATTTAGCAAGTTGTTTCAACTGCGAAAAGGTCATGGCGCGCTTGGAAATTTTTTTAATGAGGTCCATTACTGAGCGAGATCAAAATTGCGAATTTGGCCAGCTGGAAACAGTTGAAAACGTTCTCCAAGAGAGCCCTCTACATCCTAAAGAGCGCGCTATTTTGAGAAAAATTTCCTTGGATCTTGATCCTAAAGTCCTGTTTGATTCTAAGAAGGGCCTCTGAGTGGTAGTCAAGTTCTTAGATTCATTACCGCAACTTCTTTGCTGATGGTTAGCTTGATTAGATTTCACTGATTGTCCATATCTGGTATCAACCTACCGGGTTTTATGTTTCTCAGGTTTCCCTTGACACATGAAACAATTTATGAAGAATCCTGCGCCATCGAATGCAAAAACCACTTGTGCGTGTCGAGAACGCTACTTATTGATAGTCTCTTAGAGACAAGTGTTTTTTTTGATTCAATTTCTTCTTTGTATATATATTTCTTTTGTTTACAAGTTTTTGTTGTGTAACTTTTTTGATGTAAGGATTATAAAATGAATTTCTATCTATCCACAAAATTATTGCTTAAAAAAGATAAAAAGCTTTTTTACATTCTTTTCTAGTTCCTGTTGTCTTCAAAGAAAATAAAGTGAAATGCAATTTTAATTCAATTGTATGATACTGTGTTACACCGAGAGCTAGTCATCTAGAAATTTCAAACACTAATTTTTTTACCACTAAATTTGTATCTGGCCGACATGCTTTTGAGTACTCGGGTGAGGATGAACACGAAAAAAACTTTCTGAGCGGACTGGGAGTATTTAGATTTAAATTTTGTTCGAAACGCGTCGTATGTAACCTCTATCAATTTTCTACATTTTAATAATTCAAAGATCATGATTCCAGACAATCATAAATTAAAATTAGCTGGTGAATCGCAGCTTAAATGCGTCTTTCAGCATTCATAAACAGTTCATGAATGCGGCATCTATAATACTAGTTAAAATATGGCTTTACACGAGACGTCAGTAAAGACTTAAATTTTTAAAAAACCTTGACAAAATTACTAAAAAATGTTAGGATTTCATTCTGCTGTAATTCAACTTTTAACCAAAAGCGATGAAATTTCTAAAAAAAACTAGATTAATTTCACAAAGAGCAAAATTCACTTTACTGAAGCAAAAAAGTTATTTTTACTGAGCAAAGACGTATTCCAACAGGTACAGTTCTGCCGCTTTTCTGCCCAAAACCGTTGAAACCTTAGCACTAAAACGAGCTTTTCTATTCCTACGCTAGCCTAACGCTTTTCGATTGCTGGTGGATGCCTCAGTAACATTACAAATTTTTCACAAAAAAACAGTGTACGTATATTGCAATCTTTGCAATCAAATTCTAGAGTCAGTTCCATTACTAAAAGTTTTTTCATGCAGCAGCAAAAATTTCTGTAGTTGTTTTCATGTCTTATTCTTAAAAGGCTAACTCGCAAGAAATTCTCATTTTTGTGAATTACACTTACACGTTTTTAGCTTGACAAAATTTGACGGGCAAGGCTTTGGTAGCAAATCCTTTGTCTGTCTAGTCTAACTCATTCTGTCTCTCCCAAGAAGCTTAATTCATAAATTTAAGTAAGATTTTCTAGTCGGCTGAGCTGTTTGACTGTTTGAGTAATGTACGCACTTATTTCTAGCTTACGGGAAACCTCAATGAACCAAAGATTTGTATGCCATATTGCTGTCGAAATATCTGTTTTGATACTGAATAAGCACAAACTAAAAAAGTCCAAAATCTGATGTGGCGTAGCATGCTTTAGTACATGCCGTTTTCTGTTTGAAGGAATAGTCTATTGATAACTTTTATGTTTGCCTTGTAAAATTTTTAGTGTTTAGACATAAATGTTACTTGCGGTACTGCGCTTTGAAAAAGCTGATCACGCATTTGCTCTGTGATTAGTTATTGAAACTATTTGAAAACAACCGCAAGGTTCAGCTATTTGGTGCTTAGGGTATTCAAGTTCAATCAATGGCAACAAAATCGCGGTCTTAAAGTTCACTGGAAGATTTTTTTAAAGGTGACTCAGCAAGAATGAGATTCAAGAACAAGATTATAATTTATAGATCTTGGCTAAAAAATGATGATGCAAAGTTTTCTTTTTCAATTCGCAGGCTTTAAGCTGTGGATCACTGTTCAAACTGAAGCAGAATTTTTTATCTGGCAACCAAAGAAAATTACATTAAATTATGTACCCAAATCACAAAACCTTGGGTTTCTTCGACACACGGAGAAAACTAGTAGAGAATTCTGTGTTATCAAAATAGAATGCTGTTAAATTGTACATGGCATGGGATCACGCTAAGTTGGCCTAAGCAATAAAAGTTGATGTCTTCTTTGAAAAATTAAAAATAGCAATAGAAATTTTAAATTGAGATTAATGTGACGAACTACAATGTTTTTTTTTTTCATGCCCACACGAGCTACGATAAGTCAACGCTATTTTAAATTAACAAGTTAATACTGAATTTTTGAAGTGATATTATGAATCCAAATGAAAGCAGTGTTAAAGCAAAATCTACTTCTGGGCGTACATGTAGATGACAAAATCAACTCGTTATAATCAAAATACAAAAACTATTCAATAAACCTAACTTTCATCTCACACTTACCACTAATGAGAATTAGGCGTCATTTATTGTAAAAACTTGTAACGCACGTTGACACCAATTCCTTGTCAAAAGTTATTTTCTTGTTGTTCTATTAATTTTTTCTTGCTATAAATTTTTTTGTTTTACTATTTATTATGATAAAATTTTGCCGCTGGCATAACGGGGCCTCTATGAAGTGTAGCTTGCACACTTTTATAAAACTATGTTTTCATAATTTTTGCTCCGTTTCTAGTCTAAGTTAAACAAAATATCTATTCTTCCAAAAAAAATTTAACTTCGTGGAGGTCTGCGCCATTCACCAAAAACTTTTTTGTACAAATAGTTATAAGGACATAAAACTGATTTTAATCTATACTGAATATTACTCTGAAGGCACCAAATCCTCTACTAACTACAGCAGGCAGCATTCTCACTACAACTTGCTAGTTTTAGCAAAAAGACAGAGGAGGAAGTTAAGCTTTGACAGACTGTGCTGTTACGCTGACCACAAATTGAGAAGATAAGGTAGCTATTAGAAAATTTTGACTACCACTTCAATGTTCTAATTGATATGAAGTAAAATAATGATGTTAAGCGCAGGGAAAGGGGTCTCTCATAAATTCAAGCTCCGATTTTTGAAGCGCATAATGCTTTAGCAGGTTAACAATCATTTAGGGCTGGCCACACTCGTGTGGCTTTTTAAAAATTCCATAATTTTTGGAGCAAAATAACAAAACATCAGGACTACTTCTCAACAGCTCTAACTTGCTGAGGGTATGGAAAAAACTCTTTTTAAGAATGTTCCAAAAAGCTATTATCATTTGGTGTTTTATAGAAGTCAGACTGTGTCTGTATAGTTCATAAGTTTTACCCTTGTCACTCTCATTGTAATCTATAGGTCGTTCAAGCTTCAGTTTATTATTATTATTATTATTATTATATTCAGTTTATTGTCCTTACAACTTATTTAGCTATACATAGA
>JAKVQX010000168.1:0-28734 GCA_030463015.1 Geotrichum citri-aurantii
TTTATAAATAATCTTGTATAATATCCCGGTTGACCGGACAAAAATACTACTACTACTACTACCACAAACAATTTTGGTTTCCATTTGAAGTAATTTTAAAAATTAAAGTAAGTTTTTTAAGGCCAAAAAATAATAGGTTAAGATTCATCCAGAACTATATTTTGAAACGAACTCTTATTTCGGAACGAGCTCAAATTATGGCGCCATCGAATGCTGAAACCACTTTTGCGCTTTGAGAGCGCTACTCTGAGAGTCTCTTAGAAACAAATGTTTTTGAATTGATGTCTTCTTTGTATATCTGTTGTTATTATGTATTTTATGTGTAACTTTTTTTGATGTAAGGACAATAAACTGATTTTCTATCTAACCGATTTCACTGCTACTATTTTTCAAAAATAAAAAAAATTAAACCAAAGTGCAAAAAAAAGTATCTAACCACGGATCTCCTTCCGGTATTATTCAGTAGGAATTTTAGTATTGGTGTTAAGTAATTTATTCTACTGAAGTCTATAAATGAAGAAGAGAAAAGGGTGGAGGGGGGAACATCTGACCGTCGCTGAAGTTAATGATACTGGCATTTTTCCTATCAATCCAATAAGAAAACACGACGTCTTAGTTTTTATATTTTTCCAAAAAACGCATTTACAAAAACAGCTTTTGCCTCTGTTTTGCAAAGCCAGTATTTGCCACACAAGAAAACTTTAGTAAACCGATTTTTTAACTAAAATTTTAGGACCACTGTTGCCATAATGTGGTTTCTGGCAAAAGATTTAAAATCAAGAAAAAAATAAAATAAAAAAAACTAAGTTAAACTAAAATTGAATCAAAAAAATTGATCCAACAAAAAAACATACAAAGCCATGGCATGAAAAATCCTGGTTGTGAGGTACGGAAGTATATTCAACCTTAGTTTAAAATTTTCAATTTTAACTATAAAGATTTTAGTTGCATGGACAATTGAACTTTGATACCAAAGAATGATAATCTGTAAGCTTTCAGCAAATTTTCCAAATGAAATAAAACAATGATTTCAACTTGAGTACTGCATAAATAATCACACTTTTATGTTTTTGACTAATTTTTTTCTGGGTGGCACATTCAACTGTCTAATAACGATATAGTTTTTTTTAAAAATGTTGATTGAAAACTGTTGGTAAATAACAAGCCATGCGTTTTACGGCTAGTGGACTTTTAAAACAGACAATCAGCAGCAAATAGAGTAAAATGAGAAGTCAAAAAAAAAAAGATAGAACACTATTTTGTGAAGTAAAAATCATAAATACGTAAAAATAATACAATGAAAAGTGTTTATTCATGTGTATAAGACATGAAATAAAATTGTAATCTTGATAAATAAACAAAACAAATAGAAAAAGACATTTCACTTTTTGTCTTCTGTGTTAGTGGCATTGTGTTCAATACTTTGATCGCCACCATCAATACCTGCAATGACAGAAACTGATTTAGGACCAGTAAAGTTTTTGTAGCCATAAACCACGTACCAAAGAGCAGCAATAGAAAAAAAACCCATAAAAACAACTGATGCATAATTCATGGTTTCAGGTAAAACAGGGATAGCAACGGGCATGCAAAACAAAACAACTGCAAAGCAAATCCAAATACTAGTCACAATGTTGGCAAAATAGCCAAAGTATTTTCCTAGAGAGTATGGAGCATTTTGGACATGGCGGCGCTTGTTAATTAAAGAGATAAAAATGGGAAGAGCATAAGAAGCAGAAAGACAGATAGTGGCAACGCCAGTAAAGGCATTGAAAGCTGCAGAAGAGCCAAAAAAGATTAGGCCAAGCAAAGAACAAACAGTAGTAGACAAAAGAAGACCCCAAACAGGGAGTTCAAGGTTTTTATCAACACGAGACCAAATCTTAGATCCTGGAATAGCGCCATCACGAGCAAAAGCATAAGTGCATCTGGAAGCAGCTGTGAGAGCACCGGTGCCAGCAAAACCAAGAATACCCAGAAGTAGGAATAAAAGACCGAAGCCACCACCAGGGCTACCAGTTGCATGCATAAAAATAGCCCCAATAGGCATACCGCTAGGTAGCTCAAGTAATGCGGGAACGCTAGGAAGAACAAAGAGAACGGGGAGCAAAAATACAAGGCCAGTAACACCAGCAGCAGCAACCGAAAGGACCATTCCTTTAGGCACTTCACGTTCAGGGTTTTGGACTTCTTCGCACATAGCAGCAACCATACCATAACCAGTAAGAGTATAAGCGGCTTGAAGCAGACCAACAAAAAATGCCCAACCAGAAGGCCATCCTGAGGCAGAAGCATCATAGTGGCCCAAGACATAACCAGCGGAGTGGCGAGTAGGAGTCATAACACTAAGAACAATTAGAATGATAATAACTGAAGCGCCTGTCCACCACACACATATAGTATTGATTAGATCTAAGTATTTAGAGCCGAATAAATTGACAAGAGTGCATAAAAGCATAACAGCCCAATACATCAAGACAGTTTGCCAGGCTGTGGGAACAAAATCGGGTCTCCATAGCGTAATGGCTGAAAGAATAAGTTGACCGCCAGAGAAGTTGATAGAAGTAGTGACAGTCCAGTTACCAACAAGAGTGAGCCAGCCTGTGGTCCATGAGTTGATTGGCGCCCATTTTTTTGAAGAAAGCATTGCACTCCAGTAGTACACACCTCCAGAAGTGGGGTAAACTGAACAAATTTCAGCGAGTGAAGAAGCAATGCAAAGAGAAATAAGAGACACTAAGACCCATCCCCAGATAATAGTAACACATTGGCCATCAGTAAGGCCTGTCACCATAGTTGTTGATAAACCGAATGGTGCTGCCATGATAGCGAAACTCAGACCTAAAATTGACATCATCGATAATTTTCTGGGTAATTCTTGTTTATAGCCAAGTTGAGCAAGCTGGCTCTCCTCTCTGGCGCTATTAGCCGTAATTGACTTTTCAATATCCATTTAGAATTTATGCTATAGTATTGTTGTTATTTCGAAGAAATTGTTAATGCTTTAACAAAAATAATTCAATTGTAAAATAAAATAATTATAGATTCTATTACAAAGGGTTTAATTTTTTTTTGAAAAAAAAGGCGTTACATATCTATTTATTTGTTTTAGAAAAAGTGGTTATCAAAAGATAGTTGGAAGAAACTAAACAAAATGAAAGTTCAATAAAGAAAAATTAAAATGTTAATTTTAGATAGTAACAACATCTGTAAATGTAAATGTAAAAAATTCACAAGGTTCGCCCGGCTTTATCTCAGAGTGTAACTTTAGAAAAAAACAGAAATTTGGAGAATTTCCAAATCAGTTTATCGATAAGCAGATTCAATCAAAAACTTATGACGACAAGAGTTGGGCCAAAGCATCTTTCTCTTTTATTGAAATCCTTCTTCTCTGAGAACTGATGCTAAGCTTGAAGTTTTACACGGGAAAGCCTATGAAGAGAAAATGCATGATTTACTCAGTGAAGTGCGCGGGTTTTTTTTTTTGAAAAATTTTAAAAAAAATCTTATTAAACAAAAGTGCTTGAAAGTGGGCGGTGGTTTGAAATGACTCTCCTCATATACAAAATCTTTTAGTGGTCGTTTTTTTGTTCTCATCAAACATTTTACCCGCTACCCAATCCATTTTGGGTATTTTCCTGCCGGTTAGTTTAGCGCTGCAAAGTGGCTAGCGTGACTTGCTGTGCCAGGGATCTGCGAGATGCTGGTATTTTTAAAACTCTAGTGACAGGGCGAGCAGGCAAATTGAAGCCAGCAAAGCATCAGAAGGGATGCAAAAAAAGAAAATCAGACATACACATCTTTATCCTGCTATTGAAAGAGGGGGGGAAGACAGGTCTTAGCTATTTTGACGCCGGAGGTTGGTTACCCTTTAGCAAGTTGATTCATGTGAAACTTACCTTTTTTGGCAGTTGCTCATAATGCAAAGATTTGTTGTTGCCAGTAACAAAATTGAAAATATCCAAGTAAAGTAGACCAAAATTAAATTTTCACTGAGTAAAGAAATTACAAAAGCTTTTTATTTAAGGTAGCAGAAACCGTTCATTTCCACCATTTTTGCATTTTTCAAAAAGGTTTTTGAATAAAATCTGACCTTGTTAAACACTTTAAAACAGGACCATGAGCGATCCTCATCTATGCTAATTTTAAAGTTTGAAAGGAGATCAATTTCCGCACTACTAAGCTTTTTTTTTATTTTTTCAATTTACACTATAAGAAAAGTTTTATCCTTCTTAAACGACTAACTAAGTCCGTGTCTATCTGATTATGCTTGACGTTTAAAACAAAATACTAATTTTTTTGAACCAAACACCGGTACATTGTTCAAACATCTTAGTGCTTCAGCCAGTTTTAAGTCTTTAGTTGGAGGAAAAATTTTTGACTTTCACTGAGTTCACTTTTAAGGTTTTCAACCTTGCTTTGATACACCCCTCTTAATCTCAGTCTGGTGAACCTACTTTGACATCATTCGTATCCTACTTTTTTTTCCTACTGATTACAGTTGATAACGCTCCATTTATTTATCTTAGTTGAAAATTCTTATGATAAGGCTAATAGATTGTCCTCAAATAGAACGATATTGATATCCTGTTAAAAGCAGTTCAGAAGGCTACCAATCAATTTCTCGTGATAAAAACAAGGAAACTTACATTATTTTTACTAATGCAATTAATTTAAAATCTTTTTTTTTTAAAAAAATAACAAGTAAAAATATATACAGTACATTACCAGAGCGACAAATAAATGAAAATGTATCTTATACGCCAAATATCATCTGCTTTTTACGTAAGCCACCACATTCATGTCTTCCCCCAGCCTTCCCTTCCTTCTCTTGTACTATTTCATCAATAATGTTCAGAATTAATAGCACACTTTTATAATACCGAAACGTTATAAATAAAAAAATTTTGGAGAACACGGACCAAGTTTTAAAGTTCCAATTTTTAACACATCAGTGGACGAGTTTTTTTACGAAAGAAAAAGAAGAAAATTAAAGAAGTAAAAGAAGGGAGGAGGGGAAGAATGTGGAGTTTGTTAATTTTAATTTTTCCAAAACATTTTGAAAAGTTCCCGCAAGATCTTTAAGTCTTGCAAGATGACTTAAAAATTTTAACTGAAATTTTTTTTAGCAAAAAAAAAAGCTCAATGGTTTTTAAAGAACGCTAAGAAAAATTTAAGAATTCCTCAAATTAGCAACAAAAAAAAACCCTTCACTTGCAAGTTTTGTCTTTAAATTAAATTTTGAAACTACATAACGTCTGTTTGCAGTAAAGTGGTTGTTAGGGCCCAATTCTGCAAAAGATAATATACAAGCTATGTTGAGCGACGGCCAGAAAACAACATAAATATGATCACTAATATCATGTAGCTAATTGAAGTAATCGAGTCAAATTAGTGCATTTAAACCCAAATATTTGAAATCATGAAGATATTGAAAGTCTTTCCAACCTAAAAGTGTTTTGGTTAATACATGAGCCAGATTGATACACGGACTAGGTTTGTGGAAAATTCGGTGCTGTGAAAATAAAATGATATAGTGAGAATGGTGCAGCCCCGCTAGTCATGTTAGTTTTTTGTTGTAGTGATGTCTTTTTACAAAGTATAAGTGATAAAGGACAAAAACTGATTGTAATATTTATACATTGGCCAGAAAAGAAAAAACTCTTCTGGGTGAATATGATAAAATAGAACGTCTCAACAAGTGCTGAAACTCCTTGTGCGCGTTGAGAGCGCTACTTTGAGAGTATCTTAGAGACAAAATTTTTTTTTGAATTAAATCTTCTTTGTACGTATATCTTTTAATAAAATGTTTTTGTATTTGTGACTGTTTTGATGTAAAGACAATAAACTGATTTTCTATCTAGGATCTAGGACGTCTCAAGATTTTTCAGTGTTACCAAAAGCAATAAAAGTTCCGATTTCATTCAATGAAGATGAAAACACTTATGTTGACTCCTTAACACTAATCATACTGCTGGCTCACAAAATTCCATTTCGATAACTGGAATAAATCTTTTATCTACGTTACATGAAAATTTACAGGTCATTAACGGCAAAATTATAAATCGTGAAAATTTATCAAAAATTTCATAGGTTTATGTCAAAATAAATACATTTTTAGTTAAGCTTCAACTAATGCTTATTTCATTTCAACGATAAAGTTGATTTTTGAACTAAAAATCTAAATTTCTTCTGCAGTTATCATATTTATCTTGGCGTTACTTAGCTTTGTGAAACAGCTTAAGTTAGGCCATTAAAGATATTTGATTGTCAAATCGAAGACAAAATAGGTAATAACGAGACCTCAATACTGCAAATATAAAAATTGGAAAAACAATTTTTCACAAAAAGCTTTTTAACAGAATGTTAATAGAGTTGAACTTTTTAAAAAAAATTGAATCAGGTAATTGGAAGTTAGCCAAAAAAAAAAAAAAAAAAAAAGAAGTTGAAAATAACTTCCCATAAATGTTATCATAAACCTAGGTTTAGAACTAGAGTGACTAAGACTTGCTTTTTTAAAAACTGTTAATCTAGCCGCCAATAATACAATCTAGGTGCAAATTTACCTAGCTTTTTTGATCGCATCTTGTGCTACTTTTGAATAAACTTCAACGGTATTGGATCAAATTTCATGCGAAAATCAGCCATTGAACAAAAAAACTTTTGTATTTTAATTGGAGTTAAAAAAAATATCAATAACTAATAGAGAGACTAAAAACTCAGTGTATCAATTTTGTTTTATGACTTAAAAACAACTTCTTAATGTAAAACGTCTTAGATCCCAGTAATCATACGTTTATATTTGGTGAAAAAAAACAGCCCTTCAAGAATCTTTTCGAGGTTCTAGTAAATAAACCTACTCATTGTTTTTAACCGTCAACTTTTACATGTATAAAACAAGTGAACAAAAAAGTCAAGAAAACATCTATTTTAAAAATTTGACCTCTATAGAACTTTTAAACTAGCGTTTCCAACAAGCATAGGTGATATCTGTATTTGATGAATCTCGATAAAACCAAAAAAAAAAAAAAAAAATTATCTCAATAATACCTTTTTAAAAAGTTTTGTGGGCGTGTTTGTCTAGTGCATTTGTTTCTATTTTTTTTAAGCATTTCCTTAGGTTATTTGCGTAGATTTAAAATTAGTGTACTGTCCTATTATTAGAAGTGTTTAGCCACTAAATTTTAGAAGATGCGAAACTTATCTGAAGTCCAAAAATTTTCGTAGTGGATTTTTTTTTCAGGTAAATTTTTTGTGATTTTTTTTTTCTGCAAATCTGAAACCTTATTTTATGGGGAATCATGGCAAATCGCTCTCATTCAGAATAAGAAAAATAAAAACACATCTGAGACGGTAATACAGTGAATATTATTGCTTGAATATCAAATTAGTCTAAGTTGTTCATAAAATACGTAATAGTTTTGAGACTGGTAGTGTAATCAAAATGTATCTCAGGTTTCCATTGACACATGAAGCAATTCATGGGAAATCCGGCGCCATCGAATGCTGAAACTACTTGTGCGCGTTGAGAGCGCTACTTTGAGAGTCTCTTAGAGACAAATAAATTTTGGAAATAATGTCTTCGTTGTAAATCTTTTGTTTTTATGTTTTTATATGTGTAAATGTAAAGATAACAAACTGTTTCTATCTACAATATAATTGAATGGATATGCCGGAACAATAAACTGCGATGCAAAATCTACGCGCGGATAAGGGTTTGAGCCCAAGAATTACAATTGGCAAACAAACTCTGGTAAAAAATTTAAAAATATCACCACGACTTTACCCAAATCTAATCCTCTTTTTCAAACTACTGCTTTAGTTTTTTTAAAGTTTTTAGTCACTCTAGTTTTTATTTTTTTTTATTTAAAGTGCCTGCGTGTACTGTAGATAGCGTTTTTAAGATGATGGTTGAAACGAAAAAGATTGGACTTAGCACCAAACAAATCTCAACTCTCACAGGGTTGCATCGCGGATCAGTTTGTAGAATCTTTCGGAAAATTGATCACCCCCAGCAAACTTATCACGTACGACAAATAAAATCAAAAATTAGCATAAGAAACTCACTGACAGGGACAAGCGACAAGTACTTTTTTAGGTTTTTCTTATCCTTGGGATATCATCTATGCGATAGCCGAACTTGATCTGTGTGGTGAACACAATTTCAGAAGTGTTACGACCCCAAAAACGTTTTAAGAGCATGAGCTTAGTTCAAACATTGCTAAAATGAAATCAAGACTAATCGATGTACTTAAACAACACTGACTGCAGTTTGCTTAAAATTATTTCTACTGGACAATTGATTATTGAAAAATATCATGATTGATGGCAAAGTACTTAAGATTTGGAGACCATATCGATGTCCTCGGGTCTTTTTTTAAAAAATGAGAGTTTTAATGGAAAGAACCTATAAGTTACATTCAGAAATAAGTGAAAACATTTCATGTTTTGGGCGGGAATGAGTGGTCATGGCAGGACTTTTTCACATTTCCATGATACACTTATGGAGCCATGTGTAAAGGACAGGCAATGACAAAAGAGGTTTTCCAACTTCATCTTATTTTAAACATATACACGTAAATATATGAATGTCTTTTACCAGCTACAGAAGTAACTACAATGAAATTTCAGCATGATAACGCTCCCACTCACAAGGGCAGAATGGTCAAAATAGCGAAATGACCATAATTTTGAGACAATTGATTGATCAGCCTCAAAATTTTATTAAAATTCTATTGAAAGAATTTGAGCATATTTGAAGCAACAACTTGACAAGCTCTTTCCATGCCAATACACAATTGTCTAACTAAAGATCATTTGGTTGTTTTATGGAGGGAAAGAGATGATAACTCTGTTGAACGTTTATTTCAATTCATACTACAAATAATGGAAGCCTTGATGAATAGTATAGGTAGTATACAAGATGGTAAATTTCAAAACTGGGTAACATTAATGATTTTGAAGTGTGTTGGCTTTTTACAACTTAAGGTTTGCTATTTATATAGGCTCTTGACATCCCCCTATAACCACTAGGCCAAACAGCTCATATTTTTGAATCTTTCTTTGCCAATTTTAATAAAAATTATAACCGGGTTTATGGCAAAATGTTGTACCGAATATCATGAAGTTTGGTATTTGCAGTTACATGCAATAATTCAAATAAATATGTTTTATGTCTTGGGACTTATTTGTTTAATTTCACTGATTTAAGGTAGTTACTGTTCAGTGGTTGATTGTTGAAAAATTATGAACGCGAAATTTTTTTTTTTTTTTTTCCTTTTAAAACCTTCCAATGCTACGCAACTTCCAACGCGTCTCAATCTGTTTCTACATTAGGAAATTCATTCACGTTGATAGCGTGTAGCTTTTTCGGTTATTTTCCTCAACTTTTTTTTTTTTTGAAATTTCCCTAGAGTTTTTCTTTCCTTCTCTTTTCTAAATCTTTTCTTTTATCACTCTCCTTCAATTAAGCCATTCATTGATTGTAGTTGTATTTTTTTTCCATCGGTATCTTGGTTAATTTATTTTAGATACCATGAAGCAGACACCTAAAAAAAAATCCACGCCATCAAAGCAGAGCTCGTTGTTGAGCTTCTTTTCACCACAACCTCAGTCATCACCACTCTCTGCAAAAGCCTCTTCGACTAAAACCAACAATTCAGCTGCAGTTCAACCACTAACACCTACAAAGCTTAGTCGAGTAAACAAGAGTTCTAGTTCTCAGCAAACAACTGAAAATAATGTGTCGCAAAACAAGAAACCGCCAGTGCCAACACAAAGCAAGGAAAACAAGGTGTTGAAAGATCATGATGATAGTATGACTCAACTACCATCTTCAGATGGTTTAGAGAGCTTTCCTACTCCGGGAAGTGGTAGATCATCACCAAGCAAAGGTTGGTCGGGTGATACGTCGACCACCATTAATCCTCCTTCAAGTCCTGCCAAGGGACCCATTGATTCTTCTAAGCGGGTAAGTGTAATTGGTGTGAAGAACTTATATTTTGTACTTTCTAACCTTCAAATTTTCAGGCACGACGGGCTATCACATATGCTGAGTCTAGCGATGAGGAAGACGATGGTAAAGTTTCAGCAATTAAGGCTAGTGGTACGAATTTTTGGTTTTTTTTTTTATTTCTCGCGCTAGACGCGTTGAATTTTAATTTATGCTAACTTTTAACATTAGGAAAGCGCCGCCGGTTGGTCAAAGTTGATGATGATTCCGAAGATGACTATAACCCTCCTTCTGGAGATGATCCTATGTCTGATATAGCGATGGAAGACATAGTTTTCACTGATGAAGAAGACGCTGATCTGCCTGCTGAGGAAGATGGAGAAGATAAATTTGAACACAAAACTAAACCTACAGCAGCTAAAACGACAAACCGTTTGAGTCAGTTCCAGTCAGGAACAAGGACTTCTCCAAAACTTCCCAGTACCAAAACAACACCCAGCAAGCTGCCTCTTAAGGTAAACTCGCCAAGTAGTACTAGCAAGGGTCTTTTCGGTCGTCCCAAGAACCAGTCGTTTCAAAAAGAAAATGAAGAGCGGTACTCTTGGCTGGTCAATATGAAAGATGCAGACGGTAATCCAACTGATCATCCCGATTATGATTCTCGCACACTGCACATCCCTAACTCCGCGTGGGCTAAATTCACTGCCTTTGAAAAGCAGTATTGGGAAGTTAAATCCAAGATGTGGAACACTGTCGTGTTTTTCAAAAAGGGTAAATTTTACGAGCTTTATGAGAACGATGCAGAAATTGCTCATAATGTTTTTGATCTCAAGCTAGCCGGTGGTGGCCGAGCAAACATGAAACTTGCTGGAGTGCCTGAAATGTCGTTTGACTACTGGGCTGCAGCATTTATTGCTAAAGGCTACAAAGTTGCTCGGGTCGATCAAGTTGAAACCAAACTTGCTAAAGAAATGAGAGAATCAGGAAACAAAAAAGAAGACAAAGTTATTCGCAGAGAGCTCACTTGTGTTCTTACTGGTGGAACTCTTGTCGATGACGCAATGCTGGTCAATGAGATGTCTACTTACTGCATGTCTGTAAAGCAAGACGAAAACAAATTTGCTGTTGCTTTTGTAGACACCGCAACCGGCTCTTTCTTGGTCACAGAATTCGAAGACGACTCCGAGTACAGTCAATTTGAAACGCTCATTGCTCAAATCAGACCTAGTGAGCTCGTTCTTGAGAAGGGAGTCATTTCGCAGCGCGCTGTCAAAATTCTCAAGAACAATACTAGTATAAATGTACTCTGGAATTACCTCAAACCTAAGGAAGAGTTTTGGGATGCTGATATTGCTCTTGAACAAATCGTGCGCGGTAACTATTTTGAAGCAAAAGACCTGGATGATTTTTCAAAATACCCCGCAAAGCTCCGCGAGATTTGTGAAGAACCTGAGCGCTACAGCTTATCTCTCAGCGCTTTTGGCGGCTTGTGTTCATATCTTCGATTGCTCAAAATTGATGAGAGTGTCATTTCTATGGGCAATATTGAAAACTACGATCCCTTGCAACGTAGCCAGAACATGGTTATGGATGGCCAGTCTCTTCAAAATTTGGAAATTTTTGCCAATACCTTTGATAACAGCGCTCGTGGCACTCTTTTCCAGCTGATAAATCGGGCCATTACTCCGTTTGGTAAGCGTCAGCTTCAAATTTGGCTTTGTCATCCTCTAATGAAAGAAGATCAAATTAACGCTCGCCTGGATGCTGTGGAAAATATTATGGAAAACGATTCTTTAAGAGAGTTTCTCGAGCAAAAAATGGCAGGCATGCCTGATCTTGAGCGACTGTTGTCGAGAATTCATGCTGGCCGTTTACCTCCCAAGGATTTCCTACGGGTCATAGAAGGGTTCAACACTGTGTATGAGCTAATAGCTGGACTAAATGAGAACTTTTTGGAAGAGACTAGTGGCGTGAATCCCAAAAGCAAGTTGTTACATGAGATGCTTGACAGAACACCAAATCTCGAAGAGTGTCTTCCAGAGTGGAACAGTGCTTTCAACTGGAATGAGGCCAAAATTAACAATGTTCTCATTCCTGAACCTGGTGTTGAGCAAGATTTTGATGATAGTAATAATATTATCAAAGGACTAGAAGAGGAACTGCAAGACAAGCTTCGAAAGTATCGTCGTGAGTATAGGAGCCAGGAGATTTGCTTCAGAGATAGTGGCAAGGAAGTATACTTAATTGAGGTTCCTACTAAGGTCAAAGGCATTCCTAAGAATTGGCAGCAGATGGCCTCTACATCAAAAGTCAAGCGTTATTGGTCACCAGAAGTCAGAATTCTTGTTCGCAGTCTTTTAGAGGCAAAGGAAAGACACAAGCTTGTTTCTGCAAACGTTCAAAACAAACTTTACGCACGGTTTGATCAATTTTACAAGCATTGGTTGGGCGCCGTCAAAGTGGTTGCTGGAATTGACTGTCTTGTTAGCATGGCTAAAACGTCTCATTCGCTCAGTTTCCCTAAATGCCGACCGACAATTTTATCTTCTTCTCAAAAGCAGATGATTGACTTTGAGGAGTTACGCCATCCTTGTTTTGATGAAAGCAAGGCAGAGTTTATTCCTAACGACGTTCAGCTGGGAGGTGAAAGACACGCCAACTTCAATCTGCTGACGGGTGCCAATGCTGCTGGTAAATCTACAGTATTGCGCATGACCTGTATTGCTGTTATAATGGCTCAAATTGGCTGCTTTGTTCCTGCAAAGCATGCACAGCTCACACCTATCGACCGAATTATGACAAGATTGGGAGCCATGGACAACATTTTTGCAGGCAAAAGTACCTTTTTTGTGGAACTATCAGAGACCAAGCGTATGCTCAGTGAGGCCACACCCAGAACGCTCGTTGTTTTAGATGAACTGGGGCGTGGAGGTAGTAGTTCAGACGGTTTTGCCATAGCTGAATCTGTACTTCATCACCTAGCAACACATGTTGGCTGTTTGGGCTTTTTCGCAACACACTACGGCACCTTGTACGGATCTTTTGAAAAACATCCTGAAGTTTCAGCTAAACAAATGGCAATTTTAGTAGACGATGAAGGTTCACGCAATGTTACGTTTTTGTATAAACTGGTTGATGGTACGTCACCCGGTTCATTTGGCATGCATGTTGCTACAATGTGCGGAATTGACAGCGCAATTGTTGATGCTGCTGAAATTGCCGCGCAAGAATACGAGCACACATCAAAGATGAAGCGATTATTGCAGATAAGTGGTGAGAATAACGCTGGTCTGGTGCCATTAGGTATTCAAAGTGACTTCATGTGGGTTCTGCGGAAGATCCAAGGAGAAGATGACGATCATCTGGGACTGGCCAAGTGGAAAAATGACGAAGGCCGACTAAAACATGCTCTAAAGAGTATTCTGGACGTGGCATCTGATATGTAATTGTGTAAAGATTCATATTTCCATAAAACGTATTAATGATGCGATATAATAAGAGAATTAAATATCTACACATTGTTGACACGCCATGTTAGATCTGACAATGCAGAGCACGATATCCTGAACAATTAAATAATAGAAAATCACACGCTATCTATTTATTCTAACCGAGTTAGTACAATCAGAATTTAGCGAACAAAGTTGATTATAGTTGTCTTTAAAATGACATTTTTAAGTTGAGAGATAGTGAGCCGTTTTGGTTTGCCAGTTGACATCAAAGAAGGCTTTTGCTTGGAAGTGTTTCAATAAAAATCGAGTTTTCCTTGAACAGGAAAATAGATGTGAGGCTTATTTAAAACAACCTTGCATTCTTTGCATTTACTAAACACATTTTGCTTAATAAAGAAATAAGCAGAAGAAATTGTGGTTCTCAAACAAGTTTTTTGCTTTTTCATGAAATTAAAAAAAAAAAAGCAGAATAGTTTTGTCTACGCGCTTATTGTGATACAGTACTATGGACAGTACCATCGGCGGTGGTTTTAAATGAGGGTTGCAACAACTATCGAGTGATAAATCTCTGCGTACAATACTTTACTAGTGGGTTGAAACCAAACGCCAATGTTTGATGGTTTTGGAATCACAAAACGCAGCAAATATTGTCAGAGCACGCTGTATTCGTTCAAGAGCACTAGATAAAATGATCAAAAATGGTTTTTGTAAAAGAACAAGATGCTTTATAAAACATGAGTTGGATCCTGGTATAATTCGAGAATATAAATTTTGTAACTTTTTTTATCATCGAAAGGATCACCACATAACAAAGCTTCAACACCTGAAAATCAATTCTTTTACTATCCAAAGCTCATTGCGTAACAATATCAGGACCCTCGTCAACCAGTCATTTCAAATTTTAAGTTAAATTATATTTTTATTTATTTTCAGATCTCACACAGATAAACTGCAATGAGTTCATGTGCATCATCATTTAATTCATCGGCGCCTTCCTCTTCGTTACTTGGTCTACCCCCGTCACCCACATCCTCATCGATCAGCGATAAGAACACAGGCGATACCACCACTACTACTGTTACTGTGCCCGATATGAGCAGGGATCTAGCAAGCGATCGGAAACAGCAACGTCCAAGGGTAACTTTTAAGTCACCTTCCACGTCGCCGTTATTAAAGGAACCGTTGACTTTTTCTCCGACGATTTCAGGCACACATTGTAAGTATACGCTAGTCAAACTTACGAGAAAAAATGAAGATGAGTGTTAGGCATTTTTCAAGATTTTTTTTTCATTTTTCAATTTACTTCAAGTACCGGCGTCAAAAAAATTTAAAAAAGAAAATTGGTATTCAACAAGTTAGTTCCAATGTTAGTATACATTGTCTTGTTGTTGACTTTCTAGATTTAGATTTTAATACTTTTATGTCGCGTTTTTTTTTTTCAGAAATTTTTTTTTAAAGTCGCGTTGCTAACTTTTCTTTTTTTTTTTTTTTTTTTTTTTTTTCTTTTTTCGCGTTTGTTTGTTTCATCAGCCCTTGTCCGACGCACCAGCAGCAGTGAAAGCTCCACAAAGTATTCTTCAACCAGGACAACAGGGGCCGGACAGAGGTTCCAGCCACAGCAGCAAAAGCGTTTGAAGTTGTTAAACAATCCAGTTCCAAAAAAAGAGTCCTTTGTCAAACACTATTCGTCTTCGCAGGTTAGAATTTGTAAAAAACCTACTACGTTTCATGACAGTTCAAACCCTTCTTCTTCTTCTTCCTCTTCTTTCAACTCCCAGAAATTCACAAACTCTTCCTTTGCTGCTCTTTCATTTCGTCGTCGGCTCAACTGTTTTCCTTCTTCTCAGGCTTCATCAAAATCTCTTTCCCCTTACAGTTACCAAAGGCATCCTGCTACAGCGACTAACAATAATTTCTCGGTTACTGCAAAGCGCTTAGAATACCCCTTAAACTCTTGTATATCTTCTCAGTTCCTGGACACAAACAGTAATACAAACATCTCAGGTACATCAGGCACATCAGGCACAGCTTCAAGCAGCAGAAAAGAAAGCAAATATAGCCACAACAACACCACTACTACCAATTTCAGTAAAGCATCTTCCAATCCAGTTATTTGTACTTCCGCACTAGGCAAACCTACTTTCTCAACTGTTTCTAATAATAAAATCAACAAAATGTCGTCTTCTATTTCTCACCTTCCACCTATTAATCAGCCAAAACTGACTTCTCCTCATCCTTCTTCTTCATCATCATCTTCTTCTTCATCATCTACTATCACCGCAGAAAATAAAGATAACGCTATGCCCGTCAGGCAGCGACATAGGCCTCCAATGCTTAACCTACAAAGCCAGTCTTCTACATTAAGTTCCCCCAATCCCAAGCAAGGCCTTGGTAACATTCCCAGCACAACAAGAAATTCTTCTACGAAGACTACTACGCTTGCAGCCATCACGCCCTCTTCAGCAGTTTTCCCTGCTCTGCGCACTCCTAAAGAGATTGTTCTTCAGGACATTGCTGTCCAATGTATATCTCCAGCACTTCCATCTTTTGACTCCTCTGTAATGGATGTCATGGCGCGCAGTAAGAGCATTCAGGAAGAGCAACGCCGTATTATTGCCCAGCGCCGCCGCGACGAAGGGCTCGTCAGCGATGAAGAAGATTACCACAGTAATTTTTGCCAAGGCCGCATGTCTAGCCCATTGTCTCCCCAGCTGCAAAAACCTTCTAGTGAGTCGTGCGAGACTAAAAACAGCAAGTATTCTGAATCCTCTGGAGTGAAACGCGCCGCTTCTGGTATTCCAGTTCAGACCGACCTGATCATGTCTGAGTCTGGAAACTTTCTTATTGAAGCCGTGCCCACGCCAACAGAGGCAAGAATCAACAATGAAGCTGTTTCCAAACCACCGTCCATGACTCGTAAGAGCAGGCCGGATTCCATCAAAATTTTCCCTTTTGACGCAAGCCGCAATGATTCTTCTATTAAATCTGCACCATTGCATTATGCTGCTCCGTACGGTTCTCGTGTAAATTCGGGCCTGCGTGTTCCTCTTGCTGCGGGAGGTACTTCTGCCGCTGCCACTTCATTAATTAGCCCTTCCTACCCGCATTTTGGTGGCCCGTCGTACCAACAGCAGCAGCGACAACAAATCTATTTGCATCAACAACCAACACAGCCTCGAAAGCAGCAGGTGACTTATTTTCCGAAACATCCTGGTGCGCATCCAATCAACACACCCCCTCTCAGCGCTGTACCCACTTCTTACAACAGCCGACTGTACACGAACATGTCTTTGAGAAACTCAGACAACTTTACATCGTTCAATGGAAACAGGGGCTCCGCACGTCAGCCTACTGCTGCTGCTGTGACTGTGTTGCATGAAGACAATGAGGACAACGATGAACGCGATCCTGAAGACGCTGCTCTTTCTGACAATGATGAACTTACGGCTGCACCCAGACAAAAAATTCATGTTCCGTTATCCACTCCCATGCCGGGCATGGCTAAGGGCATTGCGATCAAAGTGAGTTGTGACGAAGATAATGATGATGCAAACGACTTGAGCGACGTTGAAGCCAAGGCTATTGCAGAGGACGATGAGCGTGGGCTTGCCGCGCCTGTGGCTGCCGTTGTCGCGGCGTTAGGGTCTGCAAGCAAGAAACGCAGCCGTCGAGAGTATTTCCATAGTAATGACGATTACGAAGCCAATCGGGAGGCTCGCCGCAAGCGGTTTATCGAGATCTGCGGTGAGCTCTGGGATCTTGTGAAGTAGTTTGACTCGCTGTCAACTTTCGTTCACACCGTGTCTGAAAATTATTGAATTCTGAAGTGCATCTGGCCACACTATACCAGACCACAGTATTTGGGCTGCGCGCAGACCTCGTATTTTTATTTACTTTTAACTTTTTTTTTTTGGGTAGTCGTTCGGCTTTTTTCTTTTTTTAATTTTTTGTCTTTTTCCGTGTTTAGTTTCGGCTTCCTCCTTTTCTAGTTTGTATTTTTTTCATTTTCCACTGGGTCCTTTTTGTTTCTCTCTTCCAGCAATCACAAAACTTGGAGGTTCTCGATTAAATTTTGTCTTGTTGTTTAATCAAAAAAAAAAAAAAAACACCTATTACATACGTACACATAGTTTCTATTTAATCATTGCTTTAGAGTATAATTGTCTATTTCTTTTCAATTTTAAAGAGGTTGTTAAGAAAGAGGGCTTTCCTTTGAGTTATTTTTGTAAACTCTGCCTGTAAGGGTCAGGAACGGCAGTGTATATTGGGAACAATTGTAACATAACGGAAATACAGTATTCTAATGTTTTAGTGACTTCTAGTAAGTAGTGAAGATCAGTTTTTTAATACAAGCTCATGAAAGTACTGCAGGCTGGTACTGGATTTTAGCTGGCGTGGGACCTGAGTAACTTTTGGACTGCGCAAACAGAACGGTGTTCAGGGGCCCCAAGACGTTTGATATATTGTTAGAAAAGAGGAAGGCTGATGAGAATAAAGTTTTGAAAAAGATAGCTGATCAGAGTGAATTTGCTTTATCTGGAGTTGTGAAAATATTATTCAGGCTTTAAAAAAAATTTAAGGGATCACAACTTGTTCAAGTTGTTGAACTCATGACTTAAAGTTTTATTCAGCTTGTTAATACAAATTTTTCTTCTTTTGTCTCTACACAATTTTTAAATTCATACAACTTTGTGTAACAGTTTGTACACAGCAGTATGAACGTGTTTAAGAACACCCTTCGCTTTGGCAACCATGAAGTTGTATACTCGGATCTATCTATTATATTTCTAGACCTTGTTGCTGATGAAGCGAGCGCTGGTGCTGTCTTAAATCTAGTAGTTGGCTTTTGTTACTTCTTTTTAAAGATGTGCCAACAGGGATGCTGCGTAATCCGGCATGAAATGGTGTAACGAGTGAACTTTAAACTAATTAAAAAACATACTACACGTATGAAATATGATTGGCTAATATGGAAAAGACTAACAGGGAACAACTCTCAGACAAGATCGAGTGTAAGTCAGTTGCAGGAGTTAGTCCTTAAAGGTAGAGTCTCAATCAAATGCCATCTTATGGATGATTGTTGAAACCCTGGGAGGCCACCATTATTATATTTTATGGCAATGACACCAGAGTGTTGTGAAAAAAATTCACACTCGTATTAAGGCAAGTGTGTGGGTGACACGCATATAGAGAAGTTACAAGTCCTAATACAAAATACGTAGTTTAAATAAAATGCTAAATTACAAAGATGTTATCTAGATGGTTGAATGAAGGAAATGAATTTCTCGGATGAGAATCCAAGTCTTTTTATTATCCCGAGCTCGTAAGAAGTATGCGCAAATAACTTCTACCGATGGAGGGATCACCAAGCCAACCTCTAATACAAGGAATGCTAGAGCATTCACCGATTCAATCTACAAAATTGGTGGATATTCAAAAACAAGGAGTTTGTAGCAGTGAAAATAGAAATAAAGAGAGTAATTGAAAGTAGAGAGTCGTATTGAAAAATTAGAGAATTGTAAGAATCATTGGTAGCTGGGCTCATCAGACCAGCTCCATCACACACATAAAAAAAATTTTTAGGTGTTTCTTAATTTTTAAAAAGCATTCACAAATTTTTTGTTTGGTACATTAGGTTTCCAATATTAATGTTTTCAGGTTGATGAAGCCCTATGCAAAAACTTATCGAGTCTATTAGTCAGGATCATCAACTTAATTAATCTATAGTGTTGTTCACGGGTAAATTGAAGACTCTACTTTTCTAATTCTTAATTGTTCTCTTGTTGTTAGTTGACTTTGTTGTCATAATACTTATGCTTTTCAAGTCTTGGTTCATTGACATATTCCAAAAAAAAAAACTGAAAGAGTTGCAAATGTTTTTATTTAAAAGGTTGCTGCTGACTTTATCTTAGTGTTTTCTTGCATGTTAACTTGTTAATCTATAATTCGTCTCTGTTATTTATCTTAAACTATCTACGCATATGCTTTAATAATTGATTACAGGTTTGAAGTTTTTTCTTCTTCAATGCACCTTCTGGCCTGCTCAGGATTGAAGCTGCTCACAAAACAATAATTTTCACTGCGGCAGTTTTTATTTGCTGAGCAATTGGGAGTGTACGGTGAATTTCGAAATCCATAGTCAAGAAAACGCTGCGTATATTTGCCGCTATGGTCTGAGTGGATACGCTCAGCAACTTTGTGCCAAAAACTTGCATTTAGCGGCCATTCTGCAGGCCATTCTTTCTCTGCATCGTATGCCTCGCGCGCGCTATAGAGATGCTCCCAGTCAAGATAGTCTAAACGCTCGTCAAAAGTATCGTTTAACCGCGCGTAAAAGTTGTGCGAATTCATAATACTAAAGGTTTCTGTGTCCACATTATAGTACCGCCAGCCTGGGTTGAAGTCCATAAAAGGTGTTATACTGGGTGCAATCCAAGCTACATTAAGAGCATTTGCATTGGTTTTTTCAGAGTGTTTACCTGTGCTATGTTTATACAATATCTGAAATTGATCTTGATGCGTGTGACCAAAAAATAAGCCAGCAATAACGTGCGGCGAAAAACGCTCGACAATCTGTGTGAGCATGGCTGTGGGAATAGAAAGGGTGTCTACACCGTTGGGTGGAACGTGAGCAATTATCCAGGCGCGCTGACCGCGCCGTTCGCATTCTAGTAGCTCGTCGGCTAAGAAACGCAGCACACCAGATGTGTCCTCGCGGCGCAAGTCGCCCGTTTTCATGTCGGTGCTTGTCACGTTCCAGTAGTTATACATATTGTAAATATACCAAAAGTTTGAGTTTAGCGAGATAATTCGAAGTTTCTGGCGTGTAGTTGTTGCAAACCCACCGTAGTGCTTGCGCACCTGCTTTGCAGCTTCAGCGTCCAGCCATTTATTCTCCTCCCACATTTTTGCCATTAGGTTTGCATTCCACTCAAATAAATTTCCAAAACCCGACGTCTCTTGAGCGACTTGCGCAAAAGGATAAGTGTCGTGGTTTCCGAGTACGGCGTAAACTGGAATATCACCAAGGTGTCGTTTAAGGTGCATCATGGTTTCAACCTCTTCTTGAACACTTTCTTCATAAGAAATAAACAATGGGTCATGATCAACAATGTCCCCCGTAAAAACTGCAAATTCAAACGAATTACTATTGACGCTGTCAGTCCCTGTAGCAGTCATGTGGTTAAGCGAGCTGTGCATAAGCCGCTCTGGTGTATCGCAGCGATAGTGCCCCATAGGCGGAGCTGGCATCGACGGCCGGTTGTTGCGCGTCATCTGAGGAAGAGTGCCCTCGCGGCAACACATAGAGTTGCCGCACTCAGCCTCTGCGCCTTCCGTGTACCCACGCTGAAAGTGAATGTCTGATAGATGCAACACTCGAAACGTGTGCCCTGATGGAGGAGGTTCGACTGCATTAGAAGGCTTTGGAGGCCACCAATGTGACAGATCAACATTTTCAACAAGTCCTTCCGGGAGCGGACATGAACCTAGCATAAGGTAGTGGCAAAAAAGGTCTCCGTCTAGACTACTAGGATCCATGATTGAAATCACATTAGTAGCATCGTTGTACAACCCCGTAATTGCTTTATCTCGTAGTTTCCCAAAGAAATCTTCTCTTTTGTAGGCTTTTATTGAAGAATTATCATTTTCACCAAAGCTGTTGCATTGAACAAACGTCATCGCTTGGTGGTGAGGAATTCGACACAAAGGAAAGTGTTTAAATGGACCAAAATTGTCACAAAGCTTTTGCAGAACGGTCGTCAAAGTAGAAGATCCTTCCGGCCTGGCAATCAGCTTCTGAGCAAAGCCAAGCATTTTTTTGCATGCGTTGCAGCGAGCAGTCACTTTGTCGGGGGCTGAGCCCGTAGGTACGTGATTGTATATTCGAGTAATCTGGTTTAAAATACTCCGCTCTAGAGACTTACGTGTTGCCGTCACAAATGGTAATGCCACAATGAGAAGCAAAAATAGCCTCATTAATTTTGAAAAAATCATTTCAACTTATGGACTCAACGGGTGGTCAAAATTTTTAATAACGCACACTTTTTTTTTTTTGGTCTTTCTGCTCGCTTTTGTGTTTAGTTGATTGTTTGAAATTTTAATTTAGGACTTAAACTTGACAAGTCCAGGTTTATTGAAAAAAAATTAGAAAAATGGAAAAGTTTTAAAAAAAAGAGCACACAAGCTTATAAAATTAGAAATGTTTAATTACGGGAGTTCTAGTTTTTTATATAAATGTCTAAAGCATCATTTTTGTTACCATCAAACGTTGTTTGCAAAAGCTAGACAACGATCGAAACCAAAAAAGATTTAAACTTATCAATTTGACGATGCATAAGCTCTATTTTACAGCATTGATTTTTGATGCGCCGGTGTTTGTTGGTGTTAAAGACAAGGCTCAGTCAATTCCCGATAAGCTTTGTAAACAGGCATTGAATTTTTTATTTCACAAAAGGGGAGTACAAGTAACTGAAATAAACATTTCAAAGATCAATTTTCAAACTTGAAATAATAAGTTTTCTGGTTTTCCAAAGCACTGCTATTTTTAATTTGTTTGAAAAGTATTGAAAGCGTAACATGAACTCTACATGTAATCGTTACCATACTTTGTAGATTTAACAGTCTTGAAGCATTTAACTGTTTTATGATTTTTACTTTATAAATAGATCTATTTTCAGTATAACCGTAACTTAAATATCCAAATGCCGAAATGGTTTTTTTTTAAGCAATACAATGATTTTCTGTTACACTCTATTAGATTTTCAAACCTTTATTGAAGTGAAAAAAAAAAGTTGATGATGTGTTTAGCATTTGGTAATGAATACTCAAACAAAAGTTTTAATCTTACAGTTTCCGTGAAAATTACAAGGTACTGAATTCAAGCCCACTAATAAAAACCAATTTTTTCGTTTAGATGAATCTTTTTATAAAATTTGGTTTCGTCATCCATCACAAACAAACACGTTTTTTCAGATTCAACTCACGTTTTTTTTTATTTCAAGATTTTTCTTTTTTTTTTTTTTGGTTTGGTTTGTTTGATTGTTTTCTCACAAAGATCCAAGTTCGAAAGCTCAAAGTTTATTTTTTTTTCTTTCCCCGACGGTTTCCTTTGGCACTTTTTTCCTCCAATGAATGTTTGATGAACGGCAATCAAAAAAAAAAAAAAAAACGCGGTTTATTCGCTCAACGCCTCCCCAGACTACAGTCTGAACGCTCAATACCCATCACCGTTCAAAAAAACAATTTCTGTGTCCACGAAATTTGCTATATCACGAACCTTTTTTGAATTTTGTTTACTTAACTTTAATTAAATTAAATGCATTTTTAAAAATTGGTACGGGCTGTGCGGTAGGGCTTTAAGAGACGCTCAGGTTTAGTTTAAAAGGTTGTTGTTTTTTTTTTCCGTGTTTTTCTTCATTCTGGATAATCAGCAAGTTATCTAGAGAGTTCTAAGTACCGCGTTAAGGAGATATTTTTAATTCTGACCTCTATTTTAATCTCCCTTGCCTCATGGTGAGGTCGTGTAGTTCATTTGCCCAATCACCAATGCTCAATTCGTATTCAAAAAGAAAAAATTTACAATAAATAAAGCTCATTTATGATTTCCCTTTACATACAAAAAAGTCTTTTTTTTAATATTAAAGGCTTCAAAGTAGCAGTTTTATCCAATTCTGGTCCATAAGAGTGTTTAGAACCAGTTGTGTAAATTGTGTTGTCGTTAACTGGATGCTGGTCACCGTAAGCATAACCCGATGAGCCCACGACAAATCTATGTAACCTCTTTGATGCACACTACTGGCTAACCTGCCAGCTATCTCCGTCCCAAACCGACCTAGCCTGCCAGCCAGCAGAGAAGGCTTCTGGACGTGCCAATCTTTGTTCATGCAAGTTTAACTATAACAAAAATTTTCACCCCCCAAGAGAAATTGTGGCTGAGACGGCCCATAGCGGCAGCCAGTAGCTTTGAAAAATATTAATGAGTGTAGAATGTAAGAATGTCTTTTTTCGTGCGAAAAAAAAAAGAGAGATGAGAAATGAGAAAAAAGTTTTTTACCCATCTCTACAGCCAAAATTTGGTGGTAAGAACCTATGGAGATTCATCTTCAGAAGAGATGTAATCGTCACTGTCCTCGGCACCGTATGATGCCGCCGCTACTGCGAGAGCGGGCGCGGAGACTGACGGCGCGATGGGCCTCGATCCTGGCGTGCTAACATGACTTGTGCTGCTGTTGCTGGAAGAGGCATGTTCGCGCGCTACAAAGCTGGGAGGTCGCTGCTTGGTGTTACTCGGACGGTCGTTTGAATCGTCAAACGCCGAGTGCCGCTTCAGCGGCGATGTGGCGTTGATCCGTCCCTCGCGCTGTGCAATCTCCATTGGCAGCATCAAGCCGTTGCTCTGCTGCTGAGAGTATGGAGTGCTTTGAGGAATGGGTATCGGTTGAGACTTCTTTGCTGCCGGCTCAAACGCATACTTGCCACTCATACGAGTGACCATGCGCTCAAAGTATTGGGTGAGGCGCTCGACTTCAGGCACGATGCGGTAATCGACTCGTATCAGAAACTCAACCTCTAGCGAGTTGAGTTCAATTTTGGAGAGACCGCCAACCTTGGCATAGTGTGTGTTTGTGCAGAAAGTGTCACATAGACCCTTGGACGCAACCATAGCAGCGGTGATTAGGAAACGATGCACAGTGAGGCTATTTATGTTAAATATCTTGTAGGTTGTGCAAAGCAGATCGATGTAGTAGATTATTGCAAGCAAAATTGATTTTTCTAGTGAACAAAACTTGGTAATTCGAATAAGATAGTCTTTGATAGAGATACCTGGAGGAGAGCGCGAGTGAAAGCGCGTCAGCTTGGACGTGTCGAGCGGCAGAGCATCGTTGAGGTTGACAAGCTCCTGCAACATAGACGACACCAACAGAATAATGTCGCCTGTTGAGGCTTCAAAAAAGTTGCGCGACAGTAGCTTGGGCCCGGTGGAGTTCAACGTCGAGGATGCAGAGCTTGTAGAAGTAGACTCTGAGGTCGACAGCGGGTTACTCTTACTGCTGCTAGAATGCGGTTGTGGTGACTGTTGTTGTTTATGCATTGAATGTTGAGTAGATGATTTATTGATTTGGTTCATGGGGTCATGTGTCTTTTGAGCACCCGGCTGGGCAAGTGTTTGTGGTAGCTGTTGTTGTTGTTGTTGTTGTTGTTGTTGTTGTTGTTCTTGCTGGTGAGATTTACTGGTAAACAGCGGGTGCGAAGTTGAAGGAGTGGAAGACGAATGCTTTTGGTTTGACGGCAGATCGTTGGTGCTGATAGGCGACTGTGAGAGGTGTCGTGAAGAGGACAACATGTAAGCAAGGGTGGGTTCTACGTGTGTGCGTGTGTGTGAGTGTGTACGTGTGTGTATGCGAAAGAAAAAAAAAAAAAAAAAACAGATTCGTAAAGAACTTTTGAAAACTGAAAAGTGCAAGAAGGGGTGAAAATACTACTTCATGACGAGTTCTGCAGTTGCTGATTGCCAATAAAATAAAAATATAAAAAGTGTGTGTGTTATGTTAAAAAAAAAAATAGTTGGTGGTGGTTGGGTAGATGTATGGTTGGTTGGTTGGTGATTTTCGTTCGTTGTTGGCGTCGGGTACGGGAAGCCTCAAGCGCAGCAAATTTTTATGGCGTAGGCGTTGTTCACGTGGGTCAAACCGTCGTCAGACAGTGGCTTAAAAAAAAGAATGTGTTGAAAAAACAAGCATTAAGTTTTAAAACATAAAACATAAAACTTGGTACTTAAGACTAAATTTACTAAAGACAAGAATCAACATTTTAGTGAGCGCTCTGATAGTTTACACCAAGGCAAAGGCATGCTACAACAACCATGAGCAATTGTATTTTACATCAACGTTAGTATCTTATAAAAACCTTCAAATGAAATGAACTTTTCAAACATACTATTTAAATCCTTTTTACTAAAAATGTTTTAGAAAGTCTGATAGTTGTCACATTATTTTATTGCTCTATAACTGGCTTTAAAAAACATATTTCGTTGATTTCCATCGGTCAATATTGCAGTGACAAGTGAGTGTACAGTACAACTCACAGCTCATGTCAGTCATTGCTTGCACCATACAAACAAAAATTAGAAATCTATCCTTTTTTACAGAGTCTCCGCGCGACTGGGATAAAGCTTTTGAAAATTGTTACTTATCTATAAAATCATCAAATTAAAAAACTTTAACATTATAAAAAGACAAAAAAAAACTCTTTACTTATAATCGTTTTGGCAGAAAAGTTGTACAAATCAATTTTATTTGTTTTGACATGATTCAGAGTGAGCTTGTCAAAACCTAAGCTGTCTAATCCTCTCAGTTTTACTGGCCGTATTAAATATCCTACTGCTTTGAAAGCGAGAGGTGATTTGTATTCACCAAGATGAATTTCAAAAAAAAAAAAAAAAAATTGGAAACGTTTTATTAGCAGCATGCTTTGAACCCAGTTAGACATTTTGGTTTTAACCCCCTAACCATAAGGCCAATAAAAAGACAACTACCGGCGGTTAAAGTTTGGTATACCGAGACAAAATTTCTTTCCTTATTTTTAAATAAACAGGTTTTATATACTACATGTAGAGATACAGAAAACATGGCAAAAAAATTTTTAACACTGGACCGATCTGAAAGCGGACTAAGATAATCGTGATCCATGAAAACTTGAGAAATTACTGATAGTTTTTGAAAGAGCTCCAAAACCAAAACTTGAGTAAATAAGAGATTTGACTGCCAAAAAAATTATTGAAAGCTGCTCTTAACAGCAGTTATATTTAATCGGTAACAGAGAGGTTTTTTTTTATCTTGAACGAGTCTTCCAACCCAGCTAAGGATACAATAGAGTTTCTATCAATGTCTCAGCACATCACCTAATGAAAAATTGTATTGCAAACATCCTGTACTTTTAAACCACACAACAATAGAGATTTTAAAAACGTTTCAATTTAAAGGATTCAGTTGTCAGTATATTTATTTATCTTCAAATTTGGAATTTTTGACCATTTGCTAAAGTCTCAGGAGGATCAAACTTATTGAGCATTTCACAACGAGTCGCCGCGATTCTAGCAGCCTTAGCGAATTTATCATTAGGGTTTTGCAACACTACTTTCCGTTCTTTTTTGCCGTAATTCTTCAATCTGCTGTCGAGTTAAAAGGATTTCATTTTCTAGAACTGCCAACTTCGTATTTAGATAGTCCATACCTTTTTCACACTTCTTTAAAACATATCGGAAATTCCGGTCTTTTCTGATCGAAGGAGGCATGCAATTAGCTGCAATCCTGAGTTGACGTGATGACTTGGGTGTTTCAAAAATGCAATCTGTGACCTCTTCTGACGGTTTTGTCACAGACTTGGGCGGGGTTTTTGGGCATTCCTCAGAACTTTTAATCAGGGAGCTCCTAAGAGGCTCAGCCACTGAGACTGGCCACAATCCTGATGATTTCCAACCCGTTAAAATGTTTTTTTTCGTGAGACCATTAATCCTTGCTTTGTAATAGCACAACATGAACGAGATCTTACCTGATTGTGTAGAATCATCGATTGTGCTTAGCTTGCTAAGCTCTCTACAGTATTCATTCTTTATAGGGCTAAAGACGGCAACATCAAGAGGCTGAAGAACTTGGGAAGCTTGGGGAACTAAGTGAATGATTTGGATACTATTAATCAAACATTCAAACAAAAATTCGTCGGTCTGATGACTTTTATGGCCGTCAACAACAAGTAGTCTCGTTTCTCCCTCTTTTGCCGGCTTTGTCTCGGGAATAAATACCGTTTTTAACCACTCAATGGCAATTTGGTCATCAGTCCAGTCTTTTTCAGATACTGTAATGTTCCACGTCTCAAATGGGTTCAAGTTTTTAGGGAAATGTTTCTGTTGAAGAGTTTTTCCCTTGTAAAACACTTTGGGACTCAGGGATCGGCCGGTTGCCGATATACATTCGAGTATGGTAATCCAAGAACGCCGGCCAGAGTTCTCATCTATCTTTTTCTTTGAACTCCCAAGAACAAGGCCATCGAGCCCTTCACCTTCGATTATCCCGGTTTCGTCCATATTGTAGCGATTCTCGGGTTTGATCGCTTTGAAGTTCGGTGCATCCATCTTAGCAAAGAAATCCGTGATGCTCTTAGTCGTTGCCCCGTTAAATCGGTGTTCACCAATCTTCTGACTTCTCAAAGCTTTAATTTCAGGATTACGGCGTAAAAAAGCAGTTATCCAATTAATACCAATCTTATCAGTATGACCATTATTTTTAGCAATCCTACCAGCAAAGTCTGTTATCTGTACGTGCGTGGGAGGGCAACCAATGGCTCCTTGAGTTAAAATCCAGTCACTGAGAAACTTTTCTTGTGTTGGCGAAAGTTTTTGCAAGTGTTTATGACTTGATTGATGGTCTTCGCTGCCTGAAAGGCGATTGTGTAGTGTTGAACGTGGAACGCCATTCAACTTTGCAGCCATTCGTTTTGAAACTCCATTTTTAACATCGGAAATTGCCAACTGAATATTTTGTTCAGTATATTTTTTCTTTGCCATTTTAATTCAGTATTAGATTTTGGTGATAACTTTATTGTGGTTCGAAATAATGTGAAAGTGATGTGGACGGGTATGGTGTTGATGAAAAAAAAAAATTAAAAAATAAGGGGGATGTCGAAATCATGGTGTATCTATAGCTGGGTTGGGGGATCCATCTAATCAAAAAAAAAAATTTGCCAGCCTTGTGAAAATTGAATCTGAGTTTGGGAAGAAAAAAAAGTGAGTGCAGCTGTGAACTAAGAAGTTTTAGGCACCTTTCAACTTCCTATTTACGAGCCTGGCATTTCACTCCAGCAAGATAACGCATATATACACAGATATAGGGCCGTAAAAAGACAATTTTTGCTGAAAACAAAATTCAAGTTTTGAACGGACACCAGACTCTCCATAAATCAATGCCATGAGGCACAGTGGGGCTTTTTTAAAAACACTTGTTATCTTCTCATCAATTTACAATTTTAGAATTGAAGGTTAGTGCAACTAACAGAACACTTGTCTGTCAATTGCTGCGTGAAATTTGGGATGCTCAAGATCAAGACACAACTTAAACACTTCTATTATCTGTGAAAAAAAATAAGCTAATGGCTGTGAAATCTGTTAAAGGGTGACACACCTATTAGTAAACTGCAAAGTCTCAGAATTTTTCAAAATATAGTTAATTTACTAAAATTGAACATGAATGTGTTGTTCACATATATTAATAAAAGGTCCTATAGATAGAAAATCAGTTTATTGTCCTTACATCAAAAAGTTACACATACAAAAAA